>NQII01001040.1:623915-681987 GCA_002778355.1 Clitarchus hookeri
ATTGAAAAAGGGACGTGTGGCCAGCGTTCAATATTCCAAGCAAATGCAACCGGTAGGACGTCAGGTGAACGACCGAAGAAGCACGAAGAACGGAAAGCCAGTGGAAGAACAAACGTCTGTCCTCGTCATGTTTGTTCTTGAGAAGACGTCGAATGCGTTCTGAGGACACGGTGTCCAAACATTCCTGAGAAGTGTCAATAAAATACCGATCTGGTGATGAACCCGAATTTAAGTACACTGCTGCACTATACGGCGATACATCGTGAGGCCGATCTCTTGTACTATACTCGCTGCAACTTATTTGTATTGAATCGCAGGGCCAAACGAAAATTAAATAATTCCGTTATTCTGTAAAACATAACACCTAAAAAATTAATATTATTTTCTTGGAGACAAAATTTAATTTTTTTTAAATTTTATGACTGTATGAATAATATCGAAGTTCATAAAATAAATTGCAAGGGCTTACAATTAAAGCAAGCAGAACAATTTTAGTTTTATTGATTAAATTAATGAAAGACTCCTGGTATCTAAGTGGTAAGCAAGTTTTATCAGGGGTTTAAAGAATTTGTGCGAGGACGCTAATAAGTATTTGCAACATTTTGTAAAGAACATAAAATGATTTTGGCCGCTGTTGGATGTGCCCAGTAGTCTAGTTTCAAATCTCAGTAGTGAGTGTTCAGTATGTGTCGTACGGTTCTTATTGTAATCTGCGATACATATTTCCTATCGCTTTAAGAGGATCAATAGTTAACAGACTAGAAATTAAATATAAAAGTACGATAACATGTGGCAACGACTTAAAAATCGTCGTTTTAATACGGTGATAAAAATTAAAATCTATTGTCATATCCACTAACGTACAATCCGTATCGGGAACATTACAAACGAAACGGTTTGCTCGGAAAAGCACAGACGGCTAATGTATCGACCGAACCATCTCGGCATTCGCCTGGAGTGATTTCGTAAACCATGGGACACTGAAATGAGGTTGGCTGGACCAGGAATCTAGCCTTAGTACTCCTGAATTGAAGTCCGATGGTCTGTTGCGACCACACCACCTCGTTTGATATCTCTCTAACATCCTTTTTGGCTGCCTGCGTAACAACCTAGGTATAGTCCATTTACGTTTACTTCCAATTTTTCTGAAGCCCTGATAAAGTTCTACTTCCAGGGCATTCCTTCGTTTAACCTTGTCTAGAAAATTATATACCAAAGGAAAGAAGGTACCGCATTCGTGCACACTCAGTGTAATAACATTTTGCATAAGAACTATTTCTTACTAGGCATTACCAACACATCCATCTCCCCCTGTTTTTGTTAATAACAATTATGAATTAAATATTATGATTTATAGACAAAATATAAGGTAAAGTTCAATTTAACCAAAAATAGAGTAATTTTATGTTATCACAGGTATAAAACGCTTGGGATATACAACACATTTAGGAAACAGCCAAGCTCGTCATAAATGGTGTAATTTTTCAAAGGTTGGTACAAAACGTGTGATGAAACCGCGAATTGACTATATTAGCCGCTTGCTCACANCTCTAACATCCTTTTTGGCTGCCTGCGTAACAACCTAGGTATAGTCCATTTACGTTTACTTCCAATTTTTCTGAAACCCTGATAAAGTTCTACTTCCAGGTCATTCCTTCGTTTAACCTTGTCTAGAAAATTATATACCAAAGGAAAGAAGGTACCGCATTCGTGCACACTCAGTGTAATAACATTTTGCATAATAACTATTTCTTACTAGGCATTACCAACACATCCATCTCCCCCTGTTTTTGTTAATAACAATTATGAATTAAATATTATGATTTATAGACAAAATATAAGGTAAAGTTCAATTTAACCAAAAATAGAGTAATTTTTTGTTATCACAGGTATAAAACGCTTGGGATATACAACACATTTAGGAAACAGCCAAGCTCGTCATAAATGGTGTAATTTTTCAAAGGTTGGTACAAAACGTGTGATGAAACCGCGAATTGACTATATTAGCCGCTTGCTCACAAATATTTCTATGTAAAATTTACCTACCTTACCAACGCCCCAATGACTGACTACGTACAAATCTACATGCATACCTGTTTAGCTACAAACCCATCCATTTATGATGCTCCCTATGTTTTCACCTATTTATATACTATGTAATGACCTGCCTATCTAATTTCTTACATGAAACTCTAATACATAAAATATTACACACGTATTACTTACTCGTATCTATACGTACATTATTAGTAGAATATATAATTACCTACTTACATATATAAACCCTAAGAACTTGCGTACATGCATATTTAAAACATAGATGTTCGCGCGGCTTACATATGTATTTAATACCTATATAATTATCTAACTACATGTTCTGTTGTCCTGTTTACTTACCTACTATTCTAACTGCCTACGTAAGTGCAAACAGAATACTGTACTGCTCTCTCCGGTCACAAGTAATGGAGAGAATTATTATTGGCATCAGTGTGAATGTTACCTATAGTACAACTACTCAATTACAAGAAAATTGTGTATTTTTTTTTCAAATTACTTAAAAAATTTAGATTAACTTTAAGTTGATTTCCTGTTATAATATAGTTTTGGGCGATTCATAAACTACTGTTTAATATTTCAAGGAAACATCTATTGCCAAACATATTAAAAAACACATTTATCAAGACATTGTTGTTGTTAAATGAACTGTTAGCATTTACTATTACTTTCTCCTTTTAAAAATTTTTCTCTCAGTGTTGTACAAAGCTGTGCCTTGAGGTTTTTTAATTCATTGCGTTACCTGTTTTCTCTTGTTTCCGAAACTATGTTTCCCAGCGTGCGCCCATAAAAATAGTGTGTGAGTAATATCCACCAGTACAATTAATGTAGAGTTGCATGTGGTTGCTTTTTAACACACGTTCTTTACATCACCATTCAGTGTTATGTATTTTTTCCAGATACTAAAAATTAGAGTCTATATCAACGTAGGTTCCTATCCAAACAGAAACTGTAATAAATATTCCCAGCTTATCCTTATTGCCCGCTTACTCTGAGAAACAGAAAACTCGTTTGTTCAGACAAGGAGATTAATTACTGTTGAATACCCATATTATGTTATTTGAATATCTGTCATGACCCGTACTTTACGATGGTTTAGCGGTGTTTATAACACCGGGTAGATTTGTAGTTATGTAAGTTTATAGTTTTAAATGTAAGCGGCATGAATTCCTGTCGATAATAACGAAATTTGGAAGTATGTGTGTATTATATAAATACGTAATGAATAGGTATGTGACAGTAAGGTAAGAATGAACATGAATTATAAGAAGATACGTTTTTATGTAGCTTGCTGGGTAGGATGTTTGGATGGTGGTGCATACATGTACTGGTAAGATTGTATTAATGGAGGTGTTGCACTTCTTTAGATAAGTGTTTAGGCAAGTATGTTTGGTCTACTTTCCCAAGTTACATAGGTAAGTAGTTTTCTTGGATGTTATTTATTCGGTTTGCATATAAACGGACAGTAATGTTATGCATTTAGGAGTACCTTATTGAATAGGCATACTTTATGAGGGTATGTATGTATTATGTTGAATATTTTATGTGTTTGTGTGTATGTCAGTGCGTAAGCATGTAAGCAGGTAATTGAATATGTATTTACATAGGTTTTTTAGGTTTAGGTATAGAAATTTTTTTTGGCACTGAACTTTAATCAGTGAACTGGGTGTTCCTCTTTCTATTTATCTTAAAATGGTTAAACATCGGATAGAAAATGGAAATGAAAGTATCGAGAAGATAAGTACCAAATACAAAGTGAAATCAATATAAGGTTATATGAGACAAAATTGTCAGTAGAACTTATCTACGTTCACAGATTAATAAGAGAGATGTTCCGTTTATCGACAAGTTAAAGGGCAATGGTAATTTCGTTTATGGATATTCATTTAAAGTACTTTTCATATTCTACTAATAAGTCAATAAAATATCTTTAAATAAAAAAAATACTAGGTATTTCGGTTGATAAAGGGGCACATAGCTGTGCGAATTATTATCCCCATTTATATTTATTCTTACTGTCATTATCTTCTAAGAAATTCGCAGTAAAATAGGCATTACACGAACAAGGCGTTTCCTGATCCAAAAGTGTACGTGAGTCCAATTTTTAAGTGATTTTATGTCTCTGTCCCATAACTTCACCTACGTACCGTTTTGACGGTTACTATATACTTGCAGGACAACTTGTCAAACTAAAATATGTTCCATTCTTGATTCACAGTACATATTTATTTACATGTTACATAATAATTATTTCAAGCTAGATTACTTTAGTAACATGACATAATTGCTAGGAAAATAAAGCAAATTATTAAATTATGTTTAAGGTCAAATACAAAAGTTTTCATTGCCTCTGATGATTATTTAAAAAATACCAAAATAATCACGCAATAATCTCAACAAAGGAAGAAATGCACTTCATGACAAAATACGCAGGAATTACAAGAGGAAATTGGGACTGGTTTTTTTTTGTGTTCGCTTCACACTTTCTTAATAAACCTTTGAAAAACCACCCGCGTGTTACGTATTTGGTTGTTTCCTAAATAGTAGTTTCAAATGTGTTTTATACTTCTGTTAACATAAAAGTATCTTCTTTTTTATTAAATTGAACTTTTACTTATATATTACCTATAAATTCTCATGCAAAATGTCACTACAGTGAGAGTTTTTTCACAAAAAAAAAAAAAATAGTAGAATGTATATATTTTCGGTTATATAACTATTCTTCATTTCTATTTTTTCTTGTAGTTTAATTGTATGAGACATTTATTTTCGATTTTTTGGTTACTTTTATAAACATTAAAGTAAACTTTACATACGCACAAATATTGTAGCTTCAGAGAAACGCGTAGGCCTTTGGGAATTGAACTAAACCATTTTCTTAACATTAAACTTCGGAGTCTACTGAGAAACGTGAAAATACAGAAAACCGTCTTTATTTTATTAATTTATTTCTACGAATAAAACCACAGGGTAATATTAAACAATAAAAATTTTACGTTTTTAATTTGGTAATGAATATTACTTGAGACTAACACCTGACGTTGTTTAATAAATTTTAATTTTCCAATTTTTGAATGAGGAGATTAAAACATTTCGGTACAAACGATATTTGCTACCGCTTGAATGAAGTATCTGGTTGTCATATTTTTGCTGTAAAAACCATAATGCTAGGCTAAGTTTAATTTTTATTATTTAACAGATGTTAATGATAGTATATAATATATATTACAGCCGAAAATATTTTTAATTGTTCACTTTAATTAAATTTTTTATATATCATGTGAACGACAGAAAGAGTTATTAAATAATGTACAAATAAAGATGTGAATAAGTGCATGAAATGTGTTTCATTGTATTATAGAAGAGAAATTGGACTCATGCTTTATTATGGTGACTAAACAACAATATCAATAAAAAACGAGTTTGTGTTCAAATTTATTTCTACACTGATAATTTATGCAGGCGAGCAGCGTTTTATCACAGTTATGAAAATTTATTTGGATGAACTCCAGTCTACAGACTCATTTATTCCGAATAGATACAGCTAAATCTTAGAAGTTCAATAAGATAGTTCAATGTATAGTAATATTTTTTACACTATTTGAGTCATTTTTTTTAGATGGCAGTGGATTCTACTCTTTTGTCTTGAACTAGTTAATGTTCTGCTGGACTATATTTTTTATGAGAACAAATACTGTTATTTGTGTGAGAGTTGTTGTAGACCTATTCAGAAAACATCTACGTCTCGCCAGTTCTTTTTGTGACACACCCAGGACAGTTGACTGCTAGAAATTCGTGACGTCACTTTTCATGCAAACACATTACAGTCTGATGTGTGACATTATAAACTTTAGATTACCAGCAAACAATTATTAAAGTCTGAGTTATAAATTAAATAACTGAAACATAAGACTTAATTTCATACCGCATATATTGTACAACTCTTGCGCGGTCACATTCGTGACACAATGAGAATTATGGTCTTGTACATTGTTGGATCGACAGATTAATTTTCTGTTATTGAACAATTACTGTCCACTAAATTAAATCAGGTAAATTCCAACACTTTACAGCAAATGTGTTTTCCACCACCAAACTTATACTTCCTTAATTGGCTTTAATCTTTGATTCGCTCTATTTAAAAAAAAAAAGGAATAATACAGGACTCACCGACGTCAAAGTCATTCATTAAGGACATTTCCGTGCAGATATTTCAATAATAAATGAAAAATGAACGCCNAAATGTGTTTTCCACCACCAAACTTATACTTCCTTAATTGGCTTTAATCTTTGATTCGCTCTATTTAAAAAAAAAAGGAATAATACAGGACTCACCGACGTCAAAGTCATTCATTAAGGACATTTCCGTGCAGATATTTCAATAATAAATGAAAAATGAACGACTCATCACAGTTGTAATCTACTACAAGCTTGCGTCGCATCTCAACATAGTATGATTTATTTTACTCAATATGTAATNCTCATCACAGTTGTAATCTACTACAAGCTTGCGTCGCATCTCAACATAGTATGATTTATTTTACTCAATATGTAATATTATATTATAATATCTGGTGAAAATCCTTTAGGAACACATAAAATATTTCCTGAAACTCAGGAATGACAAAGACGTAGGCCTAATCCAATTACGAAATAGTAATCTAGTTTGTGATGAAGCCAGGTACTGGAGCTATTTCAGCAACTAGAGTAAAAATAATCGGAGGTAACAGCTTCACGAATTGTATTTTACCAGTCGTATATTAACATTAACAAATTTGCATCTCACTTCTTGTAGTTACCTTCACTTTTCTTAAGTTTGAGAAATTTTTCCCGCATAAGAATATTTTCCGGAACGCCAAGCCGATCTTGTGGAAATCTGGTAATTGTTTTCACGAACATACAAAACTGAGAAAAAACTAATATTTTCTTAGAAAGCTGTTTATTTTTTCGTAAATAATGATGGCGTTATGATTCGCTACGAGTCCTTTTCAATGCTGACAACTATTTTAAATTTATTTTTAACAGAAACGCAGTCATAAAATAAATAAATTTAATAATGGCTTCTATAGGCTGTTCACGGTGAAGTGAGAACTTTTGTAGCACTAATGACATTTTCCTGTCAGCCATTTTTTACCTCTCGCCACTTTTTAAAATAAATATTGAAATGTAAGTAATAAAAACAATGTATATATTTCACCGGACTCGAAAGTACACTTTTAAGGCTACAATAAAATAGATTTATTTACTATTAATCCAAATAGGAGGGTTTCAAAAAGTGCTCATTTTAATGTGAACAGCCTATACTGCGGTTTTACTTGGTTGTTCACAGTTAAATAAATACTTTTGAAAAAACAAACCTTTAAAATATCAGTGATAATGCCTACTTAAATGCTACAGTACACACTGGGTATCAGGATCCTGGTTAAATTGGCAACGAATAAAGGAAAATAGTTTATAACCCTTGATTGTGTTATGAAACATGACATAAAAAACATAACAAACATAACACACTGTGTTATGTTTAAATTTATGGCCCCTGAAGTTCTTATTTCTTGTTTTATAAATTTCAGGGTACGAATTTATAACTCAGTGGCTCTTTCCATTCCAAGTTCCACGGTTTAAATCGAATGGCGCATGAATAAAGAGATCAGATCCATGACAATGTTAATTTTACGTACGTCAGAAGGATACAACGATGAGAAAAAAAGTAGATCCTAAGCAAGACTGTCGAACCGTCAAGCTTTCATAAGCCTTTCAGAGGCCTGTGCGTGTTTAAATTCCCCTGGACACGCGGAAACCTGTCCATCAAACACCACGTGTGCGTGTTAAAATTCCCCTCGACATGTGGCAACCTGTCCTACAAACACCACGTGTTTAGTACCGCAAGACGGGAAATTATCTAGCCGCGACGTGTCGTTCTGAGCGAGCACGGAGAAAGCCCAGCTAGTTTACGAGCCTCGCCCGGAAGTAAAAAAAAAAGGCGCTGCATTAGCTCCCGTGCCTTTTTGTCGCACGGCATTAATCTACGGCGTGTCTGGTTCCGTCGGGGAGGGGTGGAGTGGTGAGGGGGCGACGTGCCCCTGCTTGGTATTCAACCCGCGGCGCCGGCCGTGCGATAGCTGGACACCCCACTCCCCTCTCAAGACAGCGGCGCGAGGTTCCTACCCCCACAAAACCCCGTTGGGGGACACTAGCGATGATAAATGGCCTCGTCAACAAGCTGACAGGCATTAATCACTTCTCCGCGCGTGTGTGTGCGTGCGTGTGTGTCGCGCGGGCGCGCACAGGGGGCTTCATTACGGCGCGGCCGCCGACTCCGGGGGACTCCGGTTCGAGTTCCGAAGCATCACCGAGTGGACAACCCCCCCCCTCCTTTTCCCCGATCACTCCCACCCTTCACCTTCACCCCCGGCCAAGCGAGTGAGATGGATCGCCCAAGTGGAGCCAACCCCCTCGCCTGCACCATCCACTATACTCCTCCTTAACGCCGGCCAACACGAGCAGGACTTTGTTTCTGCGTTGTTTGTCGTGTCACCGCGGCCTGGCCGGTGAGATCTCATTAGTGAAATCAAACACCATGTTCCCGGAGGGGAAAAAAAAATTCCGTGATGAACAGCCTGTCTCAGTGGGCATACTTACCGCGAAACCAATGAATCAGCTTGCCTCGGGCTATATCGGGGGAACAGAGCACACAAAAAATAAATTCAGGGTGTGGGCGTGTCGTGAGTTTGATGTGATTACGTCAGCAAGTAATTTTTTTTCCTTTGGGAAACGGGAATTAAATTCAAAGTAACGAAACGGCTTAAATTAGCAGATCTAGACGAGACATTTCGTTTGGCACCAAAATCAGCGCGCTTGCACATCACAGTCGCAAGATGTACTGCCAGGAAAATTTTTGCCCACGTCCAAAATTAACGCCGGTCGTTTAGGTTGAAATTTTTTTCCTACCCATGTAGCAAAAAAACGTGTGTCCCATTTATGGCGTAGAGTCGGATACCAAACCGACAAACAGTCGGCCAAGAGCTGGCATGCAGTCGGCACGATTGCTGGTTCTGAAGTGGCACCACTAACTAGCCACACTCTGCCCATAACTGGCCCAGGTGTGTCAACACAAATGGCCCAAGCATGGCCTATGTGCTTACAACAGCAATGGCTCATCGTTGTACCACTTCACAGCCACTATATGGCCTACATATGGCTAGTCATGCTTCCGCCATACGTTAAACACTTTCTCTTAAAAATTATTACTTCTAAACTCATTCTTAACTTTTCTTTGTTTTTAATTTCCGTTCAATCCAATAATAAACACATTATCCGATATGAAAAACCTCATGCATTATAGGAGGGGGAGACGTCGCGAAATTACGTCCCTTGTAGATATTGCCCAGACTGCTAACCATTACTCCACTGTGTAGTCTTATGCAGAAATGAAATAACTTAGAATGTATTGGATCTTTAATTATTAATACATATTAACATAAACTACACTTGTTATTCCATAACCTTAAAATGTACCATGCAAACAATAAGTTCATAAACAAGTTGTAGATAAACGAAAAAAAAAGTTTAAGAAAAACCTTTCTACGCGAATCGTGTTATTAACAAAAAAAAAATTGCCTGTAATGTAATTTATTGCAGTATGTGTGTCAACTGGATGCTATTAATCTGTTTTGAAATGCAGTTGATATATGTAGTACTATTTTCGTGAAGTGAAACAACAAAAATTTAAAGGTTAATTTTCTTAAGTAGTTATATCTTAATTTTTTTTAAATTTAAATTATATGTAATTGTACATGTGAAACATTTGATATGTGAAGTTATTAGATACCAGACACAAAGTCACAGCAAATACTGTATTCACAGTATTTGGCCATATAAATTTTCGAGATTATATATTTACTCATAAACTACTCAAAGTATGTTGTACTTAAGTAGCAACATGCGAGAGCAGGAGCCATAAATGCACCAGCAATGGTCCATCAATATACCACTTCACAGCCACCAAATGGCCTAGAGATAGCTAACCACGCTTTCACCAGCAATATGTATTGGCAATGTGCGACCAGTGCTGGAATACAGTTGGTAGGCCATTTATAGGGCATTAATAATTCACATACTTTCAACCATCAGTTGCATTTCCATCAACATTTCATTAGTGGACCATAAGTGGCGTGCCAAATGTCCTGGTGCCAGCAGATAACCATAGCAAGGCCAGTTGTGTAGAACTATAAGTATTCTTGGCCAGCAGTAATCCAGCAATATCATCAGTAAAACCACAGACGGCCAACTGTGTCTTACTATATGGGTTGTTTCGTAGATATAACATACTGAACAAAATTAATATTTATTTAACCGCCACTTCGAAAATAAGTGTCTGACCTACTCAGAACATACTAGTTTACAAGGCCTGCCGTTGTACTACTTGATTGCCAGATTTGGCTGGAATCTGTGGTTTCTTTTCGGACAGATGATAAAAATTCAAGTTAGTCATGTGATGCTATCTTACAAAATGGTGGAAAAGAGACTTTGTTTGAGAACATTTGATGGTGGTAATATGGTTATGCCAACATACAAATTGCTTTGGATTTTATTACACAGATAAGACGATATAACATACAAAGCTAAAACACCTATAAGGCCACCATCTTGAAAATAAATGTGTTATCGATTTTAAAGGCATACGTTTACATGATCTACCATACTACTACATACGTGCTAAATTTGGCTTAAAGTAGTTAAGCAATTTTAGAGATATAACGTAAAAGCTTTATTTTTTCACATGGTGCTATCTTACAAAATGGCTCATTGACAACAATATACGTCTCTAAATTCAAAGCTTACACGATGCGCTGTCGACATAAAAAAATCTGGTTGAAATAGGTATAATGTTTCCCGAGTATATTACACTACATTTTAAATTTGCCACCATTTTGAAAGCAAGTGTACAGCATGAAAATCAGGTGTCCTTATTATGTACTACATGTATGTTTACCAAGTTTGGTGAACTTCAGTTTACGCGTTCAACAATTGAAAGAGAGGAACACCCATACGCACAGACACACAGACAGGAAAGTGATCTCATTATCCTTTCTTTCCTCCGGAAAGTAGACTTAAAATAATTCTACCGTAAAACGAATTCAGCAGTTGAATAATTGGAGGAATTGTGATGCCTCTCCGATTTTCAGTATGCATCATTTTGGAGTAGTCTCAGTTTTTGCATAACTGCTTCTTTGTTAAAGCGAAGCCAACTTTTTAATTGGCTGTCGCTATAAAATATCATGAGTTAATACTCATTTCTAAAAAAATATATATATATATATATATATATATATATATACATGATGAGATATAATAGCCAAAAATTCGAACACTTCTTTCACTATTTCGACAAATTCAGTTACTTCCACACCTGCAACTTTTTGCTACCTTCGGAAGCAAAATAGATATTGGTCGTCAAAGTCTTGCTTCTTGACGATTTTGAGAAGAAAATTTTGCCAAATGTTTACTTTCATAAATTTTCGACTATGATATAGAAAATTTATTTTTCTCTTGTGTCAAAGTCAACTTTGGCTCAAAATCGTGCTCATAAATACGACACTAATGGAATGTGTTATTTATGGGTAGACATTTGGGAAGGAAGGTCTTACGTGGAGGAGTTGCGCGAGCTACGTGCATTTGTCTCCGACTGCAACTGGGTACCACATATGCGCGGAACAATAATATAGGCAGGTAATTTACGTCGCTAGTAAAGGACATTCTGTATTTGTACAGAATCTGTATGACAACTCGCAATTATAGGCTGTTCGCGGTAAACTGGGCACTTTTGACGCCCTGGTTACTCTTTTCTTATCAGCCATTTTATCCTTTCACCATTTTTGAAAACAAATTTTGACATATTTTTAGTAAACACAGTGTATATATTTTACCGGACTTGAAAGTTAACTTCGAAGGCTAAAATAAAATAATTTTTTGGCTATTATTCCAAATGACAGGGATTCAAAAAGTGCCTACTTACAGCGAATAGCCTACACATACCTGACTGCTGCACACATGTATCTATCGTCCAACATCTGTGCGAAATGAATATTTTGTTAAATTTGCAGAAACTGCTGCCTGCGAGATATGCAACTTACTCGGTTCCCATGTGCAAAAGGCTGCCTGTAGAAAGGCGCTGCGATATAACCTTCAAAGTAGTCTTACCGTATGTGGGTTTTGTTTATAAAATATTATTATTTTCATAGTCTATATTACTCACCTGATCTTCATCAGTTGATTTCAGAAAACTGATCGCGGTGTACTCCGTTTTATTTTCTTTTGTTCTAAAGTTGTAAAAGAGACTTCCAGAATCCGTTATTTTTATAACTCTTCGAAAATGTAAATTAGGGAAATACGTTTTGAATTTTTTCAAAATGATCAAAGCATAAACTGTGTTAAGCGGGCTCTGATTACGCTGCTTAAGAGTTCTAGTTATCTTGTATCTACCAAAAAAAAAAAAGACAATCTCTTTCAGAATGACGACGACAATGTCACAGCATATGTCAACATTTTTTTTTTGTAATGACAGCGTTGGGTTTATCCGTTACTGAAGAAATATTTTACTAACCACTAGTATTGGGAGTAATTTTCTAGAATATCTGTTTCTACTGTTTATAAAATAAAAAAAAGGAAAGATTACAAATACCTAAGTACTCTTGATTTCTTTACAGGTGTGCCAGTTTAAGCTATACCTACACACACCTCTGCGATTAGTCATACATTTATGTAGGTTATTTGAATATATGTATGAAACAATTAAGATATGCGAACATTTACCTAGATACACTAGATGACCATTTATCACTATACACTCCATAGTGAGTCCTTTCCCCAATAAAACGAACAAATGAAAGCTGAAGTGTATAGAAGCTAAAGATACCTGTATGAATGATATGATTTGTCGAGTATGATAATTGCAAGTACTTAATTAATATCTGTATGTAATTTACGTGTCTTACACAAGTATGTTAACTGCCTATATCTTCTTCTAACATACACACATCATTACCTAGGTATCTGCTTACGTGAATAGCTCTCAGTATTCCTACCTAAAACCATCACATGAAATACTGCAAATGAACCTCCTTACCTACATTTATTTATTAGGATTTAGCGTCAGGCTGGTGCAATTAGGAATCAGTGGAATGCACTTAAGATTTAGTGCCAGGCTGGTGCAATTAGGAATCAGTGGAATGTACTTAGTATTTAGCGTCAGGATGGTGCAATTAGGAATCAGTGGAATGTACTTAGGATTTAGCGTCAGGCTGGTGCAATTAGGAATCAGTGGAATGTACTTAGGATTTAGCGTCAGGCTGGTGCAATTAGGAATCAGTGGAATGTACTTAGGATTTAGCGTCAGGCTGGTGCAATTAGGAATCAGTGGAATGTACTTAGGATTTAGCGTCAGGCTGGTGCAATTAGGAATCAGTGGAATGTACTTAGGATTTAGCGTCAGGCTGGTGCAATTAGGAATCAGTGGAATGTACTTAGGATTTAGCGTCAGGCTGGTGCAATTAGGAATCAGTGGAATGTACTTAAGATTTAGTGCCAGGCTGGTGCAATTAGGAATCAGTGGAATGTACTTAGGATTTAGCGTCAGGCTGGTGCAATTAGGAATCAGTGGAATGTACTTAAGATTTAGTGCCAGGCTGGTGCAATTAGGAATCAGTGGAATGTACTTAGTATTTAGCGTCAGGATGGTGCAATTAGGAATCAGTGGAATGTACTTAGGATTTAGCGTCAGGCTGGTGCAATTAGGAATCAGTGGAATGTACTTAGGATTTAGCGTCAGGCTGGTGCAATTAGGAATCAGTGGAATGTACTTAGGATTTAGCGTCAGGCTGGTGCAATTAGGAATCAGTGGAATGTACTTAGGATTTAGCGTCAGGCTGGTGCAATTAGGAATCAGTGGAATGTACTTAGGATTTAGCGCCAGGCTGGTGCAATTAGGAATCAGTGGAATGTACTTAGTATTTAGCGTCAGGCTGGTGCAATTAGGAATCAGTGGAATGTACTTAAGATTTAGTGCCAGGCTGGTGCAATTAAGAATCAGTGGAATGTACTTAGGATTTAGCGTCAGGCTGGTGCAATTAGGAAGCAGTGGAATGCACTTAGGATTTAACGTCAGGCTGGTGCAATTAAGAATCAGTGGAATGTACTTAGTATTTAGCGCCAGACTGGTGCAATTAAGAATCACTGGAATGTGCTTAGGATTTAGCGCTAGGCTGGTGCAATTAGGAATCAGTGGAATGATGTAGTGACAGGCTGGTGAAATTAGAAATCAGTGGAATGCACTTAGGATTTAGCGCCAGGCTGGTGCAATTAGGAATCAGTAGAAAGCACTGTTAAATTAGTGGATACCAGCAACTAAAATAAACAACAGAATTGTACGGATTCCAGTAGAGCAGTTTTAACATATTTGCAGTCATATCCACCGATTTGGAGCAGCTGTAATAATGTAGATTTAATAATGTATTATATCGAGTTTGTGCTCTTGCACACCTGACAGTTTGAAAATAATGCGTGAATATCTACAAAGCAGCGGCGTTTATGTAAAGGAGACGTTATTCGTTAATTTCGACATGCTCTTATATGCTTTGAGATGTAAATAATACTTTACCGTCACGAACTTTAATGCTATGTAAACTGTTAAAGTCGAGGTATTACAATCACCGAAGATCTTTGCTCAAATACACATTGTTTTTTAAAAGCTTAAAACTAAATAACTCATTTAATACTTTCCATTAAACATTGATCAAGCCATATGCAGTGGCATATGGTGTTCTTTGGAATTTATTTGTAACATACGTCATGTTATATATTAAAAAAAATTTTTTTTCATGGCGACCTTTTAGCCACCTTGTGTTGGTTGAACTCGCATTCGCATGTATACCGACATTAAAATGGTTGTGGTCTCAACTGAATTATGTCAGCAACTTGACAACAATCATGTTAACACGTTAAAGAAGCTCTTAATCTTAAATTTTAGTCGTAATATCTTTACATTGCGACCCATCATGTACTGCTTAATGGAAAAGCTCTTTTGCTGAATAATGACCAGCGGTTTCAACCGCTGCGACTTCAACCGCTGCGACTTCCTGTTATTTTTCGAATAGTTTTATTATGGACTATTATTTCATCCAATTGTTTAAGGAATATATTTAATTAAAGGCAAAGTATAACATGTAAATTTTTATTACTCAAAATAAACTTTTTAAAACGTTTAATAGTGTTTGTCCGGGAGAAAAAAATTGCCATGTAAAACTTTGCTGCAAAGACACACCGATGAAACGTGTTTCTAAAAATTTTACGTTAAAGTAAAACACCTTACTTATTGCAGTGCCAACCAAAGGCAGATAGGATACAAGGCGCTTTTTTTGTGGAAGTTGTTGCACTTCGAAAATGTATTTCTTCGTAACTTTCTTTACACACCCATACAAGTATTGCCTTTACTGAAACACATTATATAACGAAACTCCCGTTTCTGGCAGTGGTAACTCCGGTATTTTCTGTTCCTGACAAGGAGATTTTCTGGCCGTAGATGCTTTTAAACCACGTGCGGCGGTGGCTGTCTTATCTCAAGCTCATCAATAAAGATGAGAAGATTCCATGATTCACTACACACCAGCATGCATGACTGCGTTAAACATGTTTTCCAATGGCCAGCATATTGAATTTGGATTTGCTACACTATCAGGAACTTTTTCCGGACAATTAAATTAAGTTCTGGGTGATGATTCTCAAGCTAGTTTTATGATTTGCTTCAAGATTAAATACCAATAACAGTAAATATTTGCTTTCCACGTGCTTATTCTTTATTTCCTTTTTTCTTTTCTCATATTATTTCAGGAATCTTGGGATTGGGATGTCAAGCATTGTAAGGCGTAGGTACTGCTTTTGTTAATTGATTTCTAAAACTTTTCACTGCTAAAGCATCAATAGACTTGAGTTGCCTTACGACGAACGGATGTTACGCAACATTGTTATTTAATTTTACTTCATTTTAATTAACTTTCGGCAAAAGAAAAATTTCAAACATTTACTTTTTGGTGTCACGTTACGTTACATTTTTTGGCATCCATATTTTAAACAGTTAATAAAAAATATTTTACAGATTTACCAATAATGAAAGATGTTTTTAAAATAACAACGTGGTATTTTCCTCAAAAAATTGTATATGAAATCATAAATTATAATTGAAGATTGTTCCATACATGAAATATTTGATGTAACCTTGCAATTAAAGGAAAAAAACTGTTTCAATAGAAAAATTAGGTGGGTGGTCTTAAGTCAAAGCAGGCGAGAAGGTTCTGTTATGTCTACGCCAGACGCATTTAATAAATTATAATTATTTATACCGGTAATTATTTCTCGGCTTTAAGTTGTTGGAAGGGTTTTGTGGTTTTTTTTATAGTGTACATGATTAGTTCATAAAAGTGTTTCCGTCTGAAAATGTTCAGTAATGAAGGCATTATTGTTAATTACGGGGTTGAAGAGGAGTACGCTTAAGAATATTTATAGCGTTACACATCAAAACTAAATGTAAAGGACCTAGCTGTTTACTACGAAGAATGTGTTTGCTGAAAAAAAAAAAAAAATTTCACCAAAATTTTCGGGTACATCTTCCCATGAAATTACGTCGATAGGACATGGAACGATAACCTACAGTAGAAACCCTACGCGAGAAAACACTTGCAAGTGAATACGATGTTACTCATATGAACGGAACGTGGGGAAAAGTAGTCTTTGAAGAATATGGTAGAGAGATTATTCACGAAGTGGGCGTGAATCAGAAAAGAAGAACGGAGAGCTGCATCCCAGTTTTTTACTTTATAAAATCAATGTCATCAATATCGTCAAAGCAAATTGTAATGGAGTCTACACACTTCATAAAATAAAAGTTTTTACAATTTCAAGAAAAATAAAATATACGGCGGCAAGAAGATGCAATAAGGGTGTGGAAGTATGGTCTATTAATATCTCATTATTTATTCGAAGACTTATAATTATTTTGTGGACATTCGCTAATAATATTAGCAAGTAAAAATAAAAAATTTATATAAGTTGCTTAAGCTACCTCAGGTCAGTATGTAGGTAATGAACTCAAAGCTTTTGGCATACGGGTAAAGAAATTCAGGAAGAGAAAAGTCAAAATATTCATATTGGCGTAAGAAACAGCTTTTATGGAAAAAGCGTTGGCCTCAGCAGTAAATCTTACTTCTGAAACCAAATTTCGACAACGATTATCTCATTGCTAGTGATCATACATCTATATAGAAAAGTTACCTACAATACAAAATTTTGTGAAATTTCAAATTAAGTTTAAAACACAATTGAAAGTGTGACTAAAATCTGAAGTATTATATTTAAATATGCAAAATATTATAATTAATGCCCGATGTTATTGAAATATAAAATTACTTACGCACAGAAGATAATTTTATAATGTAACAGAAATTATAAAATAATTGTCGTGTATTTTATATATGTTTCAGGTCATCAGTATCAGTGTGCATTAAAAATAACTCTTTCTGGAAAGAACAAGAAAATTATTTTTGTTAAAACGTAAGGTATGCATGAAGTTGCACATTCTTACCCAGGGCAATATGTTATATTGTTTGGACTAGTGATAACAGAAATATTTGTGTCTGCAAGTGGCAGTCGATACATTTGACAAGAAATATAATATCATCATCACATCATTGAAGTGAGGAAAACTTGCGAAGTATTTTACACAAGACTTTCCTCAAAAAACTTCAGAAGTTATACGTGGGAAAAGTGAAGTTTTTCTGTTCGACTATTGAGGGTTTGGGAGGGGCGGGGGAGGCGGGGGACGAAGTTTTTCATTACTTGTCATACTTACTAATATAATTCTTATTTACTATGGTAGCTTAAAAAATAATAACACACATTATAAAAATGTAGCCAGAAATATAAGTTTGCTATTTGAATTGCTGCACACATAATTTGCTAAGTCTTATGTATCAGCACAGGCTAATGACAACAAATCATTAAGTAGCATTCGAATCTCTTCAGTGAAACTTCTCTTGTACCTGCATTACCTAGTTTTTCGATACCTTCTTTTTAACAGAAACATCAGTGCTAAAAATTTCTCGAAAATACTACCCTTACAAACTTTCTTTAAAGAAAATGTATTTAGGTGCCCCTAGCGGATTTTCAGATATGTGTAGTAATATTCCTGGGGGGATTTATTTAGGGTTTTAGTTACATGATTTTTCTTATCTATCTAAGAAACGAACTTTAATAAATATTAAAAATTGTATAATATAGGATAGAGTTGGGAAATATTAATTGGTCATATATTACAATATTGTTGACAAATATGTAGGATAATTTTTTAAATCTTGTTTTGTTAATTAATCTTCTATTTTTATTTGGTAGGCAACGTGGCTGTTTCTCAATTATTGTGTTAAAATGTTGGTTTATCAGACGTAATATAACTATGCATTTTTATCAGGTTTCAGTTACTAAACCACCTAGATAACTTTCTGTTCACCTGTAATACAACGTAACGTTCAACTTATTTATATACAATAGTTCACGCTTAATTAAGAATTTCTGTCAATTTATTCCATTATGTATTCTTCTGCCTCAAGTAAATTTATATTTATACAAGCCCAGTGACAAGTGAAATTGATAGTTCCAACAATACAACTACAAAATTCGTAAAAATTGAAACTAATTTCTTCGGACACCAATTTTGAATATTAAACTTTTAAATAAGACGTATCATAACAGAACTACATTCCATAATTCCTTACCAAGTTTGCTGTTGGTATGAAAGTCAATGTTTATAACAAACTACATGAATCTACAGGAAATGACTATTTTCAAAGATTTATTAAAAATAATATACCTTTATTTGAAATTTGTTTTCAAATAAATGTTTATTGATAAAAATTTTTAATTAATACTTTTAATCGGATTTGTATTTTCTATTGGTCATGATGCATCCGTAGTGTAACGAAAGTCTTCCAGAGTGTATTCGTCCCCGACATACAGGCCCGACTCCTGGCATCATAATGTGGGGTGCAATAAGCTACAGTTGCCGTACATCATTGGTGTTGTTATAGGATTTGTTAAAAAGTACCCGCTACATCCAGCACATTGTTCGATCCTCTCAGCCGCCATCCCTTCAAAAGGAAGGCGATGTACTGTTTTATTTGGATAATATTACTCCACATACTGCTACTACCACCACACGAGCTCTTCGTGGTGTTCGATAAACTGCTCTGGCCAGCACGATCCCCAGACTTCTCTCCCACTGAAAATGTTTGGGACATGATGGGACGACGTCTGACCATGTCTCTACAGCCATAAACTAACCTTGAACAATTGCAAAAACATGTGCAAGAGGCTTGTAACACTATACATCAAGATAATATTCGTCACATGCGAGAGTACAAGCCTGTGTTGATGCCCAAGGGGAGTACGATGTATATCGATTTGGCGCAAATCACATTCAGTTCTTGGCTTTTATTGCTTGGTTTTGTCTGTATTGTTGATCATGTAATGTCAAGCTACATTAGCTATAGATTAAATCGTAAATAGTGTAATCTTAGTTATGGTGCTGCAATTTATTTTGCCAATAGAATTATATAGTCGAGTTGCTTGCTACCAAGGAGATGGGGGTTCGGAGGTAGGAGCTATTCATGTTCTGTCATTCCAATCCCCCGGTAGCCATTTTTCTATCAATATTTTTATTTCCCCTCAAAATATAAATTTTCCCTCAAAAATTCTCTTATTTCATTAAAATTTCCCTTTTTACCTTAACAATTGACCTTTCTCCCTTCAAAATTTCCCGTTTTCCCTTCAAAAACTGCAAAAACTATTTAAGCTCAGTCATAAAGGAGAGCGAAAAATTGAAACAGGCAAAAAAGTCTACTTTATTTTTTAGCCTTCAGCACTCACGGGGACAATGTTTGGAGCTATGCCCATTCGAAAAATTAGGACCTGTAAATCATATTCCAGACAAGTTCAGTTCAGACAATTATATTATTGCAGTACTTCCGTGGTCAGAAAGTAGGAAACTACGTGCGGAAAGACCAATAACATGGCATTTTACGCACACGTGCATAGTCACTTTAGTAACTTACAATATTTTCCCAATCGTTTCTGGATTCTGATTATTAAATTAATGTCTCTGTAAGGCGAGTACTCTGCAATACGCAATTTTTGCTGGTTTACCTGACCAAAAACACAAATACGTTTCCTGAAGGCTCGACAATTCTATTAGTTCTGATTAATTAATTCTAAGCTATTTTAATTTCTCTGATCTGCCCGTTCCATGTTCATTATTGAGAACACACACTAATTTGAGTAAGGTAAACTCAACGCTATGCCTATAATTTTTCCGAGATTCAGAAAACTGCTTTACTTGTTATTTAATTCAGTAAATATATTAACTATTTTCTGTTCAGTAATGCCCCGCTCCACCATATTCGCAAGATTCACTGCAATAAAAACCTGTATGTACATATTGTCCTCATTTACAATATCAGTATGGTATTCTTGAAGAATGACTTGCAAATTCAGAGAGAAAGTTCATTGTAAAAATTTATTGGATTAAGACGAATTGGATTTGATTTACAATAAAAATTATTGGAAATTGACTAGTACAATAAACCAAAAAAATACTAACAAAATCATCTTTAATTTTTTGTATTGCTTGTATTATAAAGTTTCAAATCTTTTCAGTGGTATTACAAAAAAACTTTTCTCTACCCTGTATTAAATTTTACTTTTTGAACATAGGTATCATTATACTGTAGCATTAATTGTTTCTAGGATCTGCCGTTTTGCAGCTTTTTGGATAGAAAATTAAGATATTCAACAACACACTAATTTTATGGATCCACATCATTGAATGTTTCCCAAGATTTTCTGGACAATCGTTGATACTTTCAACATAAATAAAAATAAAAAGAAGTACTAAATTAAACATATTTACAGCTTAAATCAAAGGAAGTCACGAAATAGGTACATGGTGAAGGATATCGTACCATTTTGCTTCAAGAAAATCAAAAAATAATTTCAATTCGTATATATATATATATTTTTTTTTTTTAAGAAACTGCGAAGTGTCAATATCTTATTCATAAAAGGCATGTTTGGTTGCATTATGCAACATATAATTGCAGCAGTTTGCTTTAACCATGTCTTCATTGTCTCACGTGAGCAGCTTCATTTCAGAATTATGTTTCCCGTAATTCACTAGTGCATTACCTACACAATACGTAGTAACATTTTTTACATCTTAATTGTGCTCACTAAGTGAATAATTTCTCATGCTTAGAATTGAGTTAGCTGTCTCTTCTGCTTGTTCATGTCAGTGAAGTTCAGGAAGCTGTTTTCTTTTCCCCTAAGAGGGTCAAAATATCTCAAAACTAGGGGAAAATCTTTCTTTTTGTATGGTGCGGTGCATTTGTCACAATTGGAAACGAATTGCCGGTTTCTTTAGGACCATTAAAAATATCGATAAAGTCCTTCAAATTTCTTGTAGCCACAATAATTTTCATAATGGCTTCTGTCTTTGTTCGACCACAAGGAATGTTCTTTGCCAAATAGGAATTATATAAAAAGTCTCTTCATATCTTATTTGAGCAGTCTATGGTTCTATAGCCGATGTTGCGTTTTATAATGTGAAAAACTAACGCTACCTCGCCTTCATTGTTGTTTGTCCTTACATGTATTACCAAAAATATGTTAAAATTATAAGACGTATTCACATATTTTTGTACGTTGGAAGGCATAAGTTTTAGTCGTGAGTACTGTTTTTCCAGTTATTCAGATAAACGCACAACTATTAACACTTATTTTTGGTGACATTTTTACATTATTAGTTTATGTTTCACAGTCGCTTTCGCACAAAAATATGTACGCACAATGCCATTCAATGTTCATGAAAATGGTTTGAGAGAGTATGCAAAAACAATGGGTGGTATAAACAAAATAAATAAAAAAACAAGCAAAGTCCGAAATTTCTTATTGGAAATAGGTTCCAAACGATTTGATTACTCTGAATTTGTAACCAAAATAAGCCTTTAAATTTGTACCATAGTATCTTATTACACAAGTTTCCTATCCGAATGAGACAATATTGTTATAATAATGTTGGATAATTTTGGATTAAACATCAATTTTCTATGTGTTTTACTCGTGTTTTTACATATGTTTGTGTTGCTCCAAAATAATGTTATAGTAAATAGATACAACAGAGTAATTAGTGACCTTAATACTTTTATCGCTTGAAAATTAAAAAAATACGTTTGCCCTAAATTATAAAAATGACAGAAGCCCTTATTATTTTAGACCATTTATTCAAAGACAAATACACTGAGGTGACAAAAGTCATGGGATAGCAATATGCAAATATACAGATGACAGTTGTATCGCGTAAAAAATGTATAAATGGGCAATGCATTGGTCGGGCTTTCATTTGTATTCAAGTGATTCATGTGAAAAAGTTTCTGACGTGATTATGGCCGCACGACGGAAATTAACAGACTTTGAATGCGGAATGGTAGTTGGAGCTAGACGCATGGGACACTCAATTTCGGAAATGGTTAGGGAATTCAACATTCCGAGATCCACAGTGTCAAGAGTGTGCCGAGAATACCTAATTTCAGGCATAACCTCCCACAATGGACAACGCAGAGGCCGGCCGTCTGCACTTAATGACTGAGACCAACGACGTGTGTGCAGAATGGTCAGTGTTAACAGACAAGCAACACTGCGTGAAATAACCCCAGGAATCAATGTGGGACGTACGACGGACGTGTCCGTCAGGACAGTGTGGCGAACTTTGGCTGTATTGGGCTATACCAGCAGAAGACCGACTCGAGTGCCTTTACTAACAGCACGACATCGCCTGCAGCGCTTCTCCTGGGCTCGTGACCATATCGGTTGGACCCTAGACGACTGGAAAACCGTGGCTTGGTCAGATGAGTCTCGATTTCAGTTGGTAAGAGCTGATGGTAGGGTTCGAGTGTAGCGCAGACCCCACGAATCCATAGACCCAAGTTGTCAACAAGGAACTGTGCAAACTGGTGGNAGCGCAGACCCCACGAATCCATAGACCCAAGTTGTCAACAAGGAACTGTGCAAACTGGTGGTGGCTCCATAATGGTGTGGGCTGTTTTTACATGGAATGGAATGGGTCCTCTGGTCCAACTGAACCGATCATTGACTGGAAAGGGATATGTTCAGCTACTTGGAGGCCACTTGCAGCCATTCATGGACTTCATGTACCCAAACAACGATGGAATTTTTATGGATGACAATGCGCCATGACACCGGGCCACAACTGTTCGCGATTGGTTTGAAGAACATTCTGAAGAATTCCAGAAAATTATTTGGCCACCAAGATCGCCCGACATGAATCCCATCGATCATTTATGGGACATAATCGAGAAGTCAGTTGGTGCACAAACTCCTGCACCGGCAACACTTTCGCAATTATGGACGTCTATAGAGGACGCATGGCTCAATATTTCTGCCGGGGACTTCCAACGACTTGTTGAGTCCATGCCACATCGAGTTGCTGCACTTAGCTGTGCAAAAGGAGGTCCGACACGATATTAGGAGGTATCCCATGGATTTTGTCGCCTCAGTGTATATAACTAAATTGATATAGATAAGGATTAAAAAATTTGCAGCAAAACTTGCTTCTTAACGTTTAGATTCATATCAAGAATAGATCACGATTCTGACCTAATAAATGTGTATTTAACAACGCTTAGTAAAATTATCCACATAAACGAATAGTATCTCACGAGGTTCGTTTCTCTACACGACGATGTCTGTCAGCAGTGGCAACAGCTATAGCAAAATGATCAAATGCCAATCTTGAATCTTGAGACCGCGCAGTCTTATATTCAACACACAAGCATACGATTTTGCGTATATGGTACATTTAACATCTATTACCTGATTTATTTTTGGAACACGTACAACATTTATGCCACAAGCACGTTGGGACTAAAATTTCCATAAAAGTTGATTTTATCGAAAGACAAAATTTAGGCAGCAAAATCGACAGCAATTTGAACTGTCGATCCACAGACAATAAGATGGGTTCAGGGACCTCAGTCACGGGACCTGTTTACTTAGGACCAGATGCATTACACACATGCAGATGGTAAGGACATGCGACGTGTACACCTCACCTGCTCCAAGAGGTCAATCACCGCTGGGGAATACCGTTAACTACATACGGAAGAGGAACAATCGTTTCTCTCATTCATCGTTCAATGTGTAGTGCCAGGGAAATGTTTATTCAAAGTCATTTTTAAAATTTTCTTAGTCTTATGATGTAGATGAAGACCACTATTTAAAAAATGGCAAAATATGAAAGTACGGTTTTTGCAACCCAGTAAAACAGCGCAAGAATCCTAAAGTTAATTAACAAAACCAAGCTACTATAATTATATTAATAATATTAACTTAAAAAAAAGGCATTTAAAATACCACAAATGTAGTAATTTCCTTTCGTTAAAATGTTTCTAAATTCAAAGAAACTAAACGGGCCACTTTTCATTCGTTATGTAAACTAGAGTACGTACTTGTGAATTTTAAGTAATTTTTTATCTTTCGAATATAGTTGAAATTTCTATTTAATAATTTTGGTTAACTACTTTTTTTCCTCCAAAGTCCAATCATACTCTTCAAGGGGTAAAAATTCGGATGTAAAGCGGGATAACGCATGCGCAGTCAACGCTTAAAATTGAACGATATTAAAATTAACGTTGAATAAATTTCTCTGTTTTTAATAGAAACACATAAAAATATATCTCCAAAGCCAAAACTCCCATTAAATTTCTTTAAAATAATCATGTGTATAATTCTCTCATTGATTATCGTAATGATTTCCTAAGTAGACAGTACTTTCCCTGATTCTTACAAAACGATCTTATTTAAATCGCACAGAAACTTTACTATTATTGTTGGAATTATCTCGGGAATAGGATGTCAATTCAAGTACGTTATGGAAAAAATCTGAAGCATTTTGTTCAACTAGGGACATTGATGACAAAGTAAACTGCAGGAGAATTTTTACTAGCAGCTTAAAACTTTCTTATCCACTACAATATTGTTACAAAAAATACATGAAGTATTTTTTTTTAATGTATACCATAACATTGTAAAGCAGAAACTAGTTTGATAATAAAACCATAATACTTAAGTTTACGTAATTAATTGGGATGAAAGTATGTGCCCAAATTTAGGATAAATAGAGTCAGAGTAATAGAATATGCTGCATTTTAATACAATAGACATAAACATACATACTGTAAGGAATTCAGAATTTTCAGAATTATAAAAGTAATGTANCTGCATTTTAATACAATAGACATAAACATACATACTGTAAGGAATTCAGAATTTTCAGAATTATAAAAGTAATGTAAAAAAAATATAATTATACCACTGAAAAAAATTATTTAAAATAGGACAAGGCTATCTTTAACTGACTTTTATTTACACTTAATACTTCTTCGTAGAGATAGTATTACGCTGTTATCATACAACAGAAAAACAAACTAAAAAAAAAAAAAAAAAAAAAATNTTTACGTAATTAATTGGGATGAAAGTATGTGCCCAAATTTAGGATAAATAGAGTCAGAGTAATAGAATATGCTGCATTTTAATACAATAGACATAAACATACATACTGTAAGGAATTCAGAATTTTCAGAATTATAAAAGTAATGTGGAAAAAATATAATTATACCACTGAAAAAAATTATTTAAAATAGGACAAGGCTATCTTTAACTGACTTTTATTTACACTTAATACTTCTTCGTAGAGATAGTATTACGCTGTTATCATACAACAGAAAACAAACTAAAAAAAAAAAAAAAAAAAAAACATTTGACGATATTTATGCTGTAAAATATAAAACTTTTTACACAAATTTTTAAAATATAATTTTGTTTCTTGATAACACTAAGTACTGGAAATATGGTACTTATGGAAACAAAACTAAAATGTGTCGTAAAGAAGAAAGGATAAACATTTATGGTATTTCAAACTGGGGTTTATATTTGTTTCCTTCCCAGCGTTGCTTTACATACGCTTAGTAAACACACGCTGAAAATGTGCCAAAATCTGGCAGTGACGTGCACAACAAGTCACATATAAATGTTATACTAAGAATATCATAAAATCCTTTTTTCACACAGTTTTACTATTATAGACCAGAACTCAAAAAAATTTAAGTCATCACTTACTAAGACACTTTAATGAAACTTGACTTGACTTTTGGTGACAATCCTTCTTAACAAGGAAATTTCCAATGTGATCTGATTATTTTGCTGATGTATTTCAATATTTTCATAATATGTCCAGGAAAACCTAAATATGCGGCAGGGCATAAGAAAGAATATAAAATAAAACCTTGAGATATAGAATATGCGTGAATAACACATGGCTAAAACTTGCCGTAAATCACAAAGCACTTAAAGGTTTTCACGAATACATACACCTACGAACATTAAAAAACACATTTCTTAAGAAGTTTCGTTCTTTGCGAAAAGGTAAAATTCATATAGGTTACTGTAATATAAGTAATTTTTCTCTTCAACAAAAAAAAAAAAAAAAAAACAAATATTGGTTTATTTTCTCTTAAAATTGAAATCTTTATGAATATCAAACTTTCATTTAAAAACATTCAGCCCCTTGCAAAAATTAACACGATGTTAATATATTAGTAAAATAAAAAATTAATATTATTTGACAAGTGAGAATTACATGACATTACATCACAGTGGTGAAGAACAAGTTTTGAGTTGTTTTTACTTTAAACACAATATAGTATAGAACACTACTTTCACGTCAATGCTTATGGCATATTACCTATTTTTCAGTTTGTTAGTGTAAAAGTAACATATAAATCCCAGCTCATTCAATAGCGTTTTATTGTAGTCGTCCGTTATAAACGTGACGCAAATCAATGGCTTTGAATTAACGCAAAAATTTACTTGTAGTGAAATATACATCGTTACAATGTTCATCAAGAAGCCAAGCGTGTTCAGTTGGTTGTACAGTAATTGAACGATCTGGAGTTCGGATTCCGGATGAGACAGGAATCTTTAGCTCATGTCGCAAGACGAGCTCTATGAAGACGATTCCAAAAAAAGGTGTTGTAAAAACAATAATTATTTTAGGCATCAAGTAACAAATACACACACTTGCTTCAAAAATGTTTCATTGAAAGCTGCATCCTAAGACGGAAAATTTATCAGTTGTCACGAAAAAAAAAAATTCAACGGTAGTTAAAAATGGTTAGGTAGTAAGCCATTTCTTTGATAGCTTGAGATTTGTGAATTCACGTATACGGAATGGAAAATATTACGCTATCATTTCTATCTTAGAGCAAGTCAAATAGGATCCTTTCATACTCAGTTTTTTAACCATATTTTGCACTACAGCAAATATCCTTTATTAATTCTACCATTACATTTTTTTACTCGAGTTCCTTACGAGCCATAAATGTGGAAAATATATATATATGATCTGAGGCACAACTAAAGTCTTAATAGAAGTACACAATCGTAAAACTGTTTCTCAGAGATGCGTAAATCAATAAATAAAGAAAATTGCAGAATGTAGTGTTTTCTGTCTGTATTGAGTATTCGGCATGAAAACACGCAAGCGCTAAAAAAGGAATATTTTCTATCAAAATTCTGCACTGAATATTATGGGCTGCAACCATAAATTAAGATAAAAACAAAAATATAAGCTGTTCACGGTAAACTGAGCATTTTTGAAACCTCTGCTTTAACATCTACTTGTATGCACATTGCGTATTCTTCCACCATATGAAAACAAACATTGCCACGGGCCTGATAAATTTTTTCCGCGTGTTGGTCACTTAAAACTGTAAAGTTGTTAAAAAAAATATATTGTATAATTTTGTAAATTCTTGCAGTGGTATGCATTAAAAAACACAAAGAAAAATTAATACTTTTAGTATGTACAAACTTTTACCTAAAACTTTTAGTTTGACACTAAGACAAGGAATAACTTTCACTTCGTCGTTACCAACTTCACTAAGAGCTAACCAATCAGTGTACTCGTGCAATATCGATATGTGCAGGTAGGAAAAGTGTAATTTTTCAAGGGTTGATTTCGAAAGTGCTCAATTAATCGTGATCGGCCTATTCACAACCATTCTTAATTACCTATCATTGCTGACATAAAAGTTGTATTGGAAGTACACACCCTTTTTTCTTTCATGTTATTTCGAACTAAGCAGTACACCATTTCAAACTGGAGTTAAGGGAGCCTGGCAGCTAGGCAAAACATTGAACACAAACGCCACAAGTATTGCATATTTGCCAGGCTTCATTAACAATCCATACGGTTTCTGTTTCATTTTCTTGAAACTGCGTTTCTGATGGTATTCGCACTACGCTATCTTTAATATTTACTGTTGTGAAGTAGTTGTCAGCAATCCATTATGGATAACATGTTTATCGCAAAAATGTTGGATAGCAGTTTCTTTAATCTATTCATTTGGTATGATTATATTAAATAGCTTGTCTTCATTAGTGAAAACTGAATACCGACTGACATGGTATTCGTCTAATTTTTGTTGATATTTACAATAAATTAGCGTAATTCTTAGCCAAGATTCATCTTATACAACAGAGAACAACACATATCGTCCTAATTATACACGCGATATACATGAGAATGCCTCGATTAATAATGTGGCAGAAAGCTGATTTTAATAATGGGTGTAAATGAGATGTTTTGGTAATTACAACGGTCATATGGCAATTAAGAAGCTGAACTTGAACTATGTTTAATCGTATTGTCATACGAGTTTACCAGCAGTTGAAAAGAAGTGTAAAAAATTATCGTCAAAATTGTGACCAAAAAAATCTCTGGGCACAGGTACCGTCAGGATATTCATCGACTTTGTCAATGAAAACGATATCTTCCAGGCAACGATTGCCGATAAAAAACAACGCATGCACTTTGCAAACAACTGCTGAAAGCACACTTCTCAGGTATCTGCATGAAATGAACATATGGGGTAGAGTGGTACGAAATAAGGCTTGCTTCTACTTTGACTGACGAAGTTGCCAAGTTATAGGGAGCGAAAAGACACAAACATTGTAAATTTATGGAAAAGTATAATTTGCTCATATGTCTATAGTTTCTGCCGTTTTTCGGAATGATACTAGGTGCCACGTTCATCGTAAACCGAGGGAAACCTTAAATGTTGACTGCGCGAAAGAAGTGTTTCAAAGTTTAAGTGGTTCTCTGTTGTTCTAGGGGTGTTGTCAGTTTTACGGAAATCATTTTTTCGATTGAGACGACAGGGCGTTTGAACCACAGTGGCCACAGTGAGGAGCTGGACGAATAGAATTTGCCTTTAGCTGAACCTCTTACCGAGAAACGAAACTTTCCCATATCTGAATCCTATGATGACAACTCTAGTGTCCACAACGCTGGAAACGCGACTGATTGGCTCGATGCAATTTCAGGAACATTCACACAAATAGAATTGTCTGTAAACTGTGTGATTACCTGGAAACACGAGTAAAATGTCAGGAAAGAAAGCCACGAACGTTGGCCGAATTGCGCAGTTCTTTAATGAAAGTGCAGTTGAACATTGATTTCGTCTACACGTGGACATTTTAGTCCGTTCCAAATCGAACAGCAGTCATTATTCAGTCCTCGGAGACATAACAAACAAATATTTACTTTCCATTCTCGGTATTCATGGTTGAAAATAAGCCGAAAAACAAAAACAATGAAATAGGACAGAAACAGATGTCAGAAAAAGAACGACATAAAGTTAGGAAACAGAGAAGAATTTGGCAGACAATTACACATGAACTTAAGGCTAAACGCAACATACTGAGCGATAAAAATGATGGACAGTAACCACAACGCATATGTATCAGGAAAACACTCTTTCATAGTCAGAGGACAAGAAAACTAATTTAAATATAATTAAATAGAGCAAAAAAAAAAAAAAAGAGGGTAACGACACATTGTGAAGCCAACACAAGCAAAGAAACCCAATTTCAGAGGGCAAAACAAAACATTAAATAACGAAAATACTACACAGATTGTAGCTACATCTGATTTATCTTCGTTGTCGTTGTTTTTTTTTTCTCGTCCAACTCGTTCCCTTTCGTTCGTCAGTTTATGTGTTACCAACAGTTAGGTTCTTCAATATTTCCTGGAGTTATGTTGTTCCTGGGCCAAGATTTTTTAATTCTTTGGTTTATTTTCGTCAATAGATACAGTCTATTTAAATACTTGTAGAAACCTGACAACGCTATTGTTATTAAACATTACAGATAATTTCAGCCGCACATGACTAATTTTGATGTTCGGTGAGCTTCGGTATCGACGATAAGGACTATTCACGAACATATGCTACTCAACACAAATAGTTAGTTGGATTTAACAGAATATATCTTTCAAATTAAATATACCCAGTTTTAACCATATAAAAAAATTGAATAATACGTATTTACAAAACAAACAATAAATTATTTTAAAATAAATGTTAGTCTTCCATACTCTCCGTGCGTAAGTGGTTTTTCTTCATCTTTTCAGCGCTTGACAAGCAGGGCTCAGAAAATTACACGTTAACAATGAAGTTAAAGAATTTATTCATTAAAAAGGACAACAACTTTAGAAACAACAACATTTAAAAAAAAATAATTTATATTGTAGTTGAGATAACGATGAATATTAAGTGTTTAAATTTTCATACAGAACTTTTGCGAATGAAATACAGTTCGTAATACACAGTCCACTCATATTAAATTCGTAGATATCATTGCAATATGTAATAAACGTACCTGTAATATTTTGTAAAACATTGGTTTCAAAAGAAATAGTTTTAATTTAACTTTTAACTATTTTATTTTATTGCCTCCATTAAATACATTTTATATTCTAGGTGCACGAAAAAAACCACCGTAGAAAAGCATAGCTAAGAAAAACTTATTCTTTATTTTAACTTTTGTATATTGTGATTTTAAAATTAATTGCATCGCTTCATTGTGCTCCAAATTATTGCATTTGAATTTGCTGATCTCAATTTAATGAGTTGACGTGAAAAGTTATTAAGATTTATTATTTTCTGGAACTAACCAGGCAAAAAGCCAGTTAGTAATTAGTTTAAAGAAATTGCATGGCTTATAAAAATACTGTGATCAGATTGCAGCTCTGGGGAATAACGTTTCATTATAACACTTAAATTATAAAATAGGCACAAGAGGAAGTTATTAAAAAAAACGTAAGAAATGATACGATGCGTGGTTATAGTTAAAAACATATCAGAATGATAAATTAAAACATTAAACAAAAACGAAGTATGACGTCTAGATTACTGACTGAAATATAAATATTTTCCACTCGCTGCTAATTACACTTTCAGAATTTTCTTCTTATCTCTGATACACAGTTTACTAAGCTCTGAAACTGTTTCACATTTTATGTTAGACCTCACAAGTATAACGCAGAAGTCCGGTGGGGGAATGGCCAGGTTTTAGTGATGCTAATAAAGAATTTTCAAAATATTTGGTTTCCTCGTCGAAAATTAAGTAAATGTCCTAATTTTATTTTAATTTGTATTGAATATGGTGTATATTAAAGACTACTAAGTATATGCTGTAAATATATTTTAAACTGTGGAATTTCTTGGAGGATTTTAAAGAATGTATTACTTGACATTAAGCCATAGCCGTTACAAGCAACAAGCTAAACAGACCCGGTGCTACCATATAGGTTAACTATACAACTGCCTAGAGCGCTTATAAGCTGGGAGCGTGAAAAATGGTCGACGGCAGATCTAACATGCTTTACAGTTTGATAATGAAAAATTGTGTTAAATATCAATGAGTACAACTGAGCCAATATTGTTATTCGGTTAAAAATAAATAAATATATTTATTTCTTATTACCATGGGAGATTTGTAATCTGTCAAAAATATTTCATTCACCTCGCTCATTTTTACGACTGAATAGTATTAATCGACTAGAATCGAGAATGTTCGTTAACTTACTAATTATTTCGACTAATTTCCAGCCACAAGGGAAGCTAACGTTTTAGGAAATTAGCAGAGAAATATGGGTTAACCAAGGGGTTTACGAAGTGGGAAGTGGGCGACAAAAGGTCTTCCACCTGGGTCCCTGAGAAAAATTGTCTAGAGATGCTGAAAGCGGTAGAAGGAGAAAGAATAGGAATACTACTTTCATGAAGCCATGTCTGGGAATAAAGGCGTAGAGCCAAGAAATAAGTATGCCGAGAGCGCCTGGTGATAGGCAACCCTCGGTGAGCCAGAGATGTGTTGGTTTCAGATGCTGTAGGTACCAGAGCCAGTAATAACGCANAAGAAATAAGTATGCCGAGAGCGCTTGGTGATAGGCAACCCTCGGTGAGCCAGAGATGTGTTGGTTTCAGATGCTGTAGGTACCAGAGCCAGTAATAACGCAATAATCCCTGTTTCACGCAAATGTCGATCGATGGTAACTGATGTGAGATTTCCAGGAACCCGTTCACCGTACACAGTTGCTGTTTAGTCCTAGAATGCACGGTGATTGCACTATACAGCAATTGTATGCCTGAACTTCTTACTACAGCGCAGTTCTTCGTTATAAACGGACCCAATACACTCCACGCTATACGATGAACAAAAAGCTTAAGTGTCAGCTGCCTGGGAAAATAGTTACTGTGCCCTGTCTCTACTGATGCCCTTCCACAGAACATCCGCGTCCGAAGACTGTGTGTATGCAAATTTAGGCCCATGTCGTTTTCATGTACAATAAATAATAAAATATACAAAAGTAACAGACGTTCATTACTGCTGCGCCACCGGGTCGGAGATCGTGATTTCGTCGTATTCAGGCTACTCGCCTCTCATTAAAGCGAACCAGGTTCGATTCCAGGTGAGGCCGCACTGATTCTCGCGTGTGGGGAACGTGACGGACGTTGCCGTTGGCCAGGAGGCTTTTTTGGGGCACCCCCGTTTCCCCCCGACCTTGCATTCCGCCAATACTCCTTATCCAGCTTACCGAGTGAGGTAGTGCAATGGTAAACCCCCGGACTCGCATTGGGGAGGATACTTTTTCGAATCTCGGCCCGGCTATCGATTTCTGTTTTCCACGGTTGCCCCAAATCACTGCAGGTGAATGCAGGGATAGTTCCTTACTGCTGGCTATAGCCAATTTCTTCCTTCTTCCCTCTACTGCTTTTCTGAGCATATAGCTCCGTCTCTAATGACCTCGCTGTTGATGAGACGTTAAACCATTCCTACCTACCTTACCTTCTTCACCTCACCTCATCGTCACCGGTATTCGAGACTTCGCTGTTCCGGATGCTGGTTAACGAAAAATGCATTATTTTATATTCGAACAAAATGTTTTTTAACTATAAACATTACATGTCAGAACTATTTCTTCATATAAATTATTTATACGGCATTTTTCTTTACACATTGGCTTGTCAAAATCGACATATAAGTGCTTTTGGGACGTACAAATAACAAAAACAAATTCACCGAAATGAGATAATTCACAGTGAAATAATATAACCATGACTTATTTCAAGGAATCTTCAAAATCAATTTTTAAGTGATTTCGAAAATTTTAAAAATGGTTTAAAATAAGGATATTTTTCATAATTCTAATTGTTAGCAGTCTATGATTTTTTTTGTAAATTATAATTTTTTCCCTAAAAACGCTTTGAAATGAATTGAGACATGAATTTAGAGTCGTTTTTGTTAAATGTTCTCTAAATAATTTTGTTTATTTGATTTGTACTTTCCAAAAAAACTAAAATTGCTATGAAAAACAATGCGAACAAATTTTTTTTTTATGCAAAGTAAGAGAACTTCTAAGTAATGGCTACAATTTTAACGGTATTTCGTAGAAGTATAGAATAATGAATTTTCTGGTCATCAGCTCCCTTCAGAGACGCCCAATGTGGCCAACACGGTCCTTCTGCACCTGCTTACCTCACTGCACCTAAACATCTACCAACTGCCATAATCACACCCTGCATTTTGCCAACATATCTGTCACCCGCAACGTGCTTCAGTGCGCACGTTGACGTGAACGTCTGGATTTCAGGACACGGATTAGTCAACGGAATATTCTTGTTTTCAACACCTCTGCCGAGTTTTGGAGAATCACCAATAAATTTGGACTCGGTCGGTATGACGTGAGCATTTCGTTATCCGACCAGTGCAGACTCCTGCACATAATGCTTTACAGCACAGCCGGGGCATGAACAGTAACATGAAGGAATTTCATAAGGGAAAAAAAAATTAAATCTCGTAAGGAAAGCCATCTAATTAAAACAAAATTATTGACCAACCCTACATGTAACTTGATTGCTCGTCGCCGAGGCGAATGAATGATCAAGATAACTGCGGTTATTCTAGATGATAAATTCCAAAGCTTGGCTGCACCTAACGGCTTGAATTATGAACAATAACCGATGCACCTTCGGTTATTAGAACACTTTATTGCTGCTTATTGTGGTGTCATTTTGCGCGAATAACGCTGAAGGCTGCTTGCTGATACCTCGGCTTAACAGGTGGCAGTTTATAAATTATCGCGGTCTATATTTGTGTCGTGAATTCTATCTACGTTTTTGTTACTGACCTGTAGTTGATCAGCTTGGCGAAGGCATGCCTGCATACCGACAACCAAAACAAAACTAGGTACTTACGATTTATTTCGTAAAATAAATACAATTATGAATGCTGCTTTAGGGATGTTGCAAATTTCTTAATTGTCTCAATGCTTTACTGGCTAGTTAGTTGCCTGCTGAGGCAAACACAGGATAGCTGCTGTAATATAACATTTAAATTACCTTTTAATAATTTTCAATGTACCAGATGCGAAAGCTGATATTAACTATGTTTAAATAAAAAACACTATACACGTTTTTAAAGAAAACATGCTTATTAATAACTCGTAGAATATGAATAAAACTATTTTCTTACAAAAATATGTGGTTTAAATATTATTTTTTGATTCACATTAAGGCTCGGCTTTATCTATTAAACAGAGATTCTTCGCTTTCGTGTCGTAATTCCAGTTTCAGAAAAAAATATTGAAAATATTTGACTATAGAAAATTTACATTATCCAGGTTTTTAAATTTGTTAGTGTCTAATTTTCAGTTTGCATTATTTGATGGTTGCAAAACGGCAGAGACATATTGATAAAATATAATTATGTTNATATCGAAAATATTTGACTATAGAAAATTTACATTATCCAGGTTTTTAAATATTTTAGTGTCTAATTTTCAGTTTGCATTATTTGATGGTTGCAAAACGGCAGAGACATATTGATAAAATATAATTATGTTCCAGCCTTTTTACAATAAGCCAATGACACGCAGTAAAGATTATGTACACAAATATTAAATAATTCGTAAAATGGAAATTTGATATAAACAAACATTGTCGATTAGTACACGGAAATGAAGAACTTCTGCAAAAGAGGGGAAGCCGGGCTTTAACTGGTTACGATGATACAGGCCGACATTGGAATCCACGAACAAAATAGTTTGCGGACGAGCACATTTAAGGTGTATGAAAATCACCGCGGCGCAAAGTAATTCTTTAACTATCCGAGATCGATAACGCTACGAGTAGCGTTAAAGCCACGCAGGTCGGGAAAAATAAAATAAAAAGGTGTGGGGCCGTCGTTGGTCGCAACAAGGAGGAGTCGGGACGGAAATCGGCGCCGGCCATTATTGCTAAGCGGCGGGGTTTATTTGCGCGGTTGTCAGATGATCCGGATGATCGGCTTAGCGGCGCCCAGTGAACGGCGAGAGACCGGGACACGACGCGGTAATTATCGCGCGGGAATGAGACGCCGGCCGCCGGACACAACCTCGTCGCCTCGACAACTGCCGCTCTCAGCAGCAGCTCGGCCGCTCCACCGCACAGTGCTCGCGATGCGACAGTTCTGCACGCCGTTACCTCGGACGACACTCGTAGAGATTATGCGGAAATTTACCGTACAGTCCATTCATGGTTACTTCACACTTTTCTGAAGCCTGCAAAAGTTCTACTTCCAGGATATTCCTCCGCCTCGTGCAAACCAAGCTCAACCACGTCTACAAAATAACACCGAAGGACAACGCACCGAATTCGCGCGCACTTAGTTGTAATGATATTTTGCACGGGAACTATTTCTTACTACGCGCTACCAACACACATGTTTTCTCACTGTTTTTATTCATATTTAATGTGAATTAAATATTACAATTTATAAATATTATATAAGTAGAAATTCCATTTAACTAAAAAATGTTAACAGATGTACGAGACGCTTGTGATACATGACATATATAGTAAATATCTAAACACTTCATACATGGGGTAATTATTCCAAAGGTTTGATTCAAAAAGTGTGGAGAAACTGCGAATAGGCTATACCAGTGCATACGCTTAGTTAGAAAGCGGGAATGGTAATTTATTTCCCCAAGATATACATCCACTGTAGCGTTCCTACATTTTCTCAGGGAACAGTCAAATGCGTAGGAAAGTTCCCAACTTTATGTAGCGGCAAAACTAAACATTCCTACATTTGCAGTTTGATGTGTGGTGTTATTTCCATACAGTGTACAGGTTTTAAAAATTTCCAGTACAGTTTAGGAAGTTTACCAGAACATTTTTTTTTACACTGTAGGTGAGTACACAAAGACCAAAAGGAGTGGCGGGTTCCTTTGACTTGAGCGTACCGATTCTCTGGTTGGCTGCACGAGATTCTGAGAACGGGCTTGAGCTTGACCGGTCACGGCATGCTGCATAAGGCTTCCTATTGACTGGGCTGCCTGCTGGCAAGTAGATTACCAGACACTGGCTAGAAAATGGTCTTCCAACATTTTCCTGGGCAGTGAAGCCATTTTTCTGGCGTGTAAAACTGGAGCACGTGGTATAAGCGGTTTTGTTCCACCTTTTTATTCTAAAGCACTCTGCGTCTTAACGTTGGTACGGCATAGGAAGTTTACGGCTAATTGACAACTTTTTAAAACCCTGTGTAGGACCTACTTTTCCTCTCGCGTTTTGTATGCGCCGAGGAAGAGGCCTTGTTGACTCAAACAAAGTTTGTTTGGCGCAATAAAAATAATTGTTTGTATAGGGGCTGTGAAATATTTTGTTCCTGAAACCGAATAATTTTGTCGTTATTCTGTATTTGGTTGCCGCAAACAAAGATTTGATTCCGGCAACGAAAGATTTGTTTGGTTCAATGTAAATAAAACAGTATCGGTGAACATGAAAAAAAAAAGAGAGAAATACGAACGGGTTTCGAACCCAAAGCTTTTGCCCACGAGCGCTACGCCCTAGCAACTTCACCTGAAGTGGCTAATTGCAAAGTTCCAATGTCTTTAAAATATATATTTCAAATACTGGAAAACGTGCGCATATGAATATTATAAATTTCACAACTTTACTTTTTTTTTTCCTGTTGATTCAATAGGATGTTGATACCATTATTAAACATCAATAAATGCACGAACACACACTTTAACTATATTAATTGTAGCAGAAAAAAAATTCTCTGGCTGTATTTTCAAACGAAAGCAATGAAATGAGTGGCCAAAGAAATATATATATACACGTCGGTTATTCAACAACATATTTTTTTCACAGTATGTTATTTTGGCCCAATACAGAGGTTTTGTTAATTCAAGCGTGTCTTCTGTTAGATAACAAAATTCATGTTGTTGCTTTCCAAGTTTTTTTTACTAATCAAAATATTTTGTTGGGCAACTAAATATTTTTTTTGGTGGCCCTATACAAACAAATATTTTGTTGGCTGAAACAAACCCTTTCTCTCGGTGTACTTTCACTGTATGTAAGTTTAGCATTGCCATTCACCGTTTCACTTTATTCGTGCAACATGCAAGTGAAAACCGTGACATTTTTTTAGGGATATAAACACATAAATAATGTGCGAATTCGTGCTCGTATATTTAAATTACTAGAGCACTGCCTTCAGTAGCAATAATTTTAAAATTACACTCGAAATACAGTGTCGAGTCTTAGATATACATTTATCAATTCACTGCCAACTTAACTGGAGTGCGTTCTGTACCATATATAGTCTATTCACGTTTACTTCCAACTTTTCTGAAGCCCTGCTAATTTTCTACTTCCTTGATATTCTTCCGCCTTATGTAAACAAAGCTTCTCCGAGTTTAAAAAATTAAACCAAAAGGACAGTGCACCGCATTCGTGTGCACTCAGTGTAATCATATTTTGAATTTGAACTATTTCTTACTAGGCTGTACCAACACACCTATTTTATACCGGTTTTAATTCAGATTAGTTAAAAATTTAATTATTAAATATAAGAAGAAGTTAAATTTATCTGAAAATATGTATATTTATATCGATACATCTATAAAATGCTTGTAATTTATTATACATTTAGGAAAAAATCAAGCATGTCATACCTGGAGTGGTTTTTCAAAGTTTTGATTTAAAGAGTGTGAAGAAACTGCGAAAGGACTATATATACCCTGAAGAGCCAAAAAAACTGATACACCTGCCTAATATCGTGTGAGGGGAGGGGGAACACGCAGAAGTGCCGCAAGACGACGTGGCATGGACTCGACTAATGTCTGAAGATATGCAGGAGGCAATTCACACCATGAATCCTGCAGGGCAGTCCACAAATCCAATCTGTGCCAATTTGAGAAAGGGTTGCACGTCTGTCACGTTTAATGATTCTCGTCAGTCGTCATTTGTCCCGTTCTTTCACGATTTTTTCCGGCCACAGCGATGTTGAAGATGTGATGTTTTACCGGATTCCCGATATTCACGGTACACTCGTGAAATGGTCGTACGCGAACATCCAAATGTTATCGCTACCTAGGAGATGCTATACCCCATCTCTCGTGCGTCGACTATAACACCACGTTCAAACTCACTTAAATCTTGATAACCTGCCATTGTAGCAGCAGTAACCGATCTAGCTGCCGACCGCATCGCGCTACTCTGATTGGTTCCATACCTCTGTTATTTGCATACGCACGTCTAATACCAGTTTTTTTTGGCTCTTCAGTGTAGTTATGGACAGTATTTAATGAAAGGTTGAATTAGTGCTCACTTTACAGTGAACAACTTTTACCAGGAAGTTCTGGCTGCATAGGTAAGATTGTCAGTGTTTCGTGGGATCGACCTATAACATCGAAATCGATGCCAAGTTTAGGGCCAACTGGTCTTGTAGTTTCTGAGACGTTGTTACCCTAACAACTTATACGATAGCCAGTTTCAATACAAGCGTGCAATACGAAAACTGCAAACGTCGGCTTCATTGTGTGTTAGAAGTTATAGACACCGAATGTGTTTCAAATTCTGTAGTTCGGTTTGAAGGAGTAAAATATATTTTGGGGGACAGCCGACATACACATGCAGTCAAAACTGCGATTGCTTAAGTTCCTTTCCAAGGAAATTAAGATAAAAATGTAAATACTTTGTTATTAGTCAAGAAGCCATTGATCAATTATAAGGTTGAGAATATAATAATAATTGTTGTTTACGTAAAATTAAATAAACTAATAAAAATATAATGTACACCTTATAAATTTCAGCGGAATTTCGCGACCCTGGTACGTGGACAACATATACAGAAATAATTTACAATTTTTATATTGATTGAGCCAATGAACTGTGAAGATTTTATGCCAGTAAGTTAATCAGCAAACAGAGAACATGGCAAGCGAACCAAAACTTCGTCTAGAAATGGCTACGTGCCCATGACATTTCCGGTATTCGAACCAGAAATATCTTATTTCGCAAGTTATCAGCTTTTTAAACACTTGTTCCCCGGCGATCGTACAGAATTGATTAGTTTTGATAAGAAACTTCCCTTTGGAAAATAATATCTTACGGAAGATATATGAAGTTACATTATCTGTAGTATTACAGTAAGTAGTATGTTGGAAATTGCAATTATTATTGTAGGAAATTTGAAATACAACTTTAAAGGAATGAAAAATATATGTTTTCGCTGTAGTATTTTTCGTACTGCAAGATTACTAAATTAAAATAAATAAGCCTCTTACATATATTTATATAAGCCCTACTTGCATAAATATAGTATAGGCATATATATATATATAAACGGATTGAGAGTAAACTTTTGGGAACACAAAAAAATTGATAGGGCGAGATATTTCATGACCAAACGGTCACGTTCGTTTGAAAGGAATACCAAGGTTAAAACGTAATCAGTGATGAAACTAACTATTTCATTAATATTTTGTTTTAATCACGAATAATTTTACTTAAAAAAGTATCTTGTTCAAAAGCATAAAATTCTATATGTCTAGAAAGAAAGTCAAACAAAATTAACATGTGTTTAAGTATGTCATATTCGTCCGTAGCCTGTACAGGACTCGATCCTATGACCTGGTTTAATATACAGATATTCTAAGATAACTCTACCGGAAGCAGGGCTTAAAATTTAAAAGTCATGAATATATTTCTTTTTTTTTCCCCCAATTGGAAGGCAAACTAAATTAAAACGCGCGTGGCAGTTAGAACACCTTACTACCAAACCCGAGCGGTGGTGGAATTTTTTTTAGCTCCGCCTTTTCAAAGTTGAAGCCACTCCCATACCTGCCGCGCCGAACCTGTCAGGTAACTCACGGGATAAAAATTGGAGAGGCTGCCATCTGTTTTTGCAGTCTGGAACTAATCCAGTTGTCATGCAAGTTATGTGACATCGTACAAGTCCCGGTGTCTCAGCCAGTATTATAAAGTTTTCAGTTATGTTTAAAACGCATTGCATTTGATAACGAGAAGAAAATATTTGCGTACCACTTTTCAAAGGACAAATTCAGTAAGAATTAAAAATATGCCTTAACGCCCGGGATACTCGAAACAGATTAAGGGCAAGGCCCTTCCTGCAGCTTCTGTCGTTTGTAGCAACATTTTATTGGGCCACATTAAAAATGTAAATAAATATAACTGAGTTTTTCGCAGTACTATCATGTGGAATAAACGACTAACGAACATAGATGAAGTAAAATCAAGTTTATAGAAAACCAGAAACTTATAGGAATTAACTGAATAATGTAATGTATCCACTATAATTTCTATAAAATATACATATAAAAACTAAATTTAATAATTAGTTAGACTTACAGTGTTACCAAATATTTTAATTCACATGCAATTGGGTCGCACTTTTGTTTATAATATAACTACGCCTTGTCTTTATTATAATACGAATTCAATACAATAAACCTAAATGTGGTTTCCAGGAACATCATACGCTAATGACGTTAAGAGTAGCAGATAAAAATCTTTACACTTATAACAAATGATCGTGGTGCATTTGTTTACGTCCTCTGATACACATTCTGAAATAAGGATACCCAGAAAAATCACAAGAGGAGAGATCAAACTTCTTTATTCCAATTTGTAACAGAAGAGATAGCGAAGTAGAATGTTAGCAAACAAAGGACTCACACATCGGCTTACATAAAACCAAAATAAATATTTTAAGCTGTGCTCGTTTAAAATATACGAATAATTAATCTATTCCATGCTTTCCTTTAACAGAAATAATTTTACTATAGTGAGTATTTGTGAACAAGGAATACGACACGCACAGTACATGTGGTATTCCTAAAACAACGAGATATATTTGGGGCGATTTTTTTCTGTTAAATGGAGAAATTCTCTTTCGGTTTTTCATACGTGTTCTCTTACTACAAAGAGTTGAACACGGGAGACGGTTCCCATGTTCAACGCTAATAATAATCCTTAAAAGGCTAACTTACTTTTCTCGATAATATTTTTGAAGTATATTCTGGGAAACGCAATAAATCATTGCACATTTGACAGAGAAGCATACTTTTGGATTTACGCTGCTACTGGCTTAGTTAAAAACACTTTCCCACAATTTTAATATGCTGCTTTTAATCGCACAAGATAATGGTAAATAACAAAAATAATTACAAATCTTTAGCCTACAGGTGGTTCGCATTATCCCCCCCCCCCTAAAGTTCTTCCAATCGTTAATTTTTGAAGCTGCGACGTGTAATTACATTATAGAAATATGCTTGTGGAAGTTTCTTACTGTAGCCATAATGTAGTTATCCTACAAAAAATTATAAATTTTTAACTCTAAGAAAATATATCGCAACATATTTAGAAAGATAGAACTAAAAAAATTAACAGTCCTTAAAATTAAAAGGCCTACGTATTAAAAACGAAAGAACGACACTTAGATGTAGTTCCTAACTAATTATACCTTGTGGTTGGAAATGTAATATAGGCCCACGATAAATTCACTATAGGCTATTCACGGTAAAGTAAAATAATAGTTAATAATTTTAATTTTTTATTTTAGCCTTAGACGTTAACTTCCGTGTGCGGTGGAATATAAACACTGTGTTTATTACTTAAATGGCAATATTTATTTTAAAAAGTGGTGGAAGGATAAACAATGGCTGAGAGGAAAATGTAACTAGGGCTTCAAAAGTGCTCATTTTACCGTGAACAGCCTATATACAGGTTTTCAGAGCTTTAAGTGTAGTTCATATTGAGAGCTCAGAAAGTAGAATAATTTTTATAAATGGAAGCAATGCAAAATAACATAAGAAATATTGTCCTACGACTATATTTTAGGGTACTGATAATTTAATTAACGTATTATCTTTTGTTTTCGCAAACTTATAATGTATTACTGTAAAAATATGAATTACGTAGAATAACTTCCAAAGACTTTACATGATAGCTATACAGTTAAAGTCGATTATTGATTACCTTAGCAAACCATTAAGCAATTATTGAGTGAAAACATTCCCAAAGTAAGGTTAAATGGCTCGGTATGAAATTAATTTCACCTTGGTAATTTGAATTGGAGCGGTCATTCGAATGTTTGCTTTCCATCAGCGGTTAAGGCCTGCAATATTTGGGTAGCGATCTGACCCTTAATTATAGCTCAGCGCGGTTCGTTTGCTGCGAATCGAAACTCGAGCAAAAGACGTTCGCAGAATTTGGTACTCCTGTTTGCCACAGGCCCACAGGAAATTTCATACGGTAACGTTTTCTGCAATATCACATTTCGCTCTTCGACTGTGGGGGGTTTAGTTTGTCTTTGATGTCCGTTACATACTGTGTACTCGGAAATAACTAAATAACATGTGCTTAATCTATTTAAAATTTACAGAAGGCATAGGTAACCCATACAATATTGTTTCCAAATACAGATATGCATTTGAAAATCTAGTATTGAATATCTGTTTATTAAAAAATATTCGATATTAACGCTTAGAACGTATTCCGTAATACCTCAAAAATTACCAACTTAAAATTATGGCTCGGATGGCACAATGGTGTACTGAGACACATTATACTATAAAAATTTGCAGCGTAAATAATGCAAGAAATACCAGAGCGGGCTCATAAAAGTAAGCCATAAACACGCCATAGCTGAAGCGGCACTGAGCGAGAGAGAGAGAGAGAGAGAGAGAGAGAGAGTTTTTTGTTGTATTATCATTCTGATGAAAGGACCTTGAGATACTCTGCGTCTCTGACAATATCGTAGATGATTTTCACATGATGTGAGTGAAGTCTGTTGCGTCGGAATAACAACCCGATGATCACGAGAATGAAAGGTTTCTTAGTCAACGAAATATTATACTTATAGAAAAATTACATCAGGCATAATATTTATTCATGTCATGTTATTAAGAGAGGTTCAAAAATCAGACAAGCACATTTGTCATATAGCTATAAATACAAATTTAAGAAAATTTACCGTTTTTTTTTGTTAAAACATTTTACTGTAACACACAATGATTTTAAATTCAGGGTTTGCTACCCCTGGAAAGTTCCCATAAGAATGGAAATAAAATATTGCTTTCCTATACACATAGAATGAAACTGAAATAACAAATGCATATAGTTAAGGATGATATCGATACAAATAAGGAGTGCATAGATGTTTGCAGTTACAAAAGCTTAACGATACTGCTTAAAATTATTTTAAAAAGGAATTTGTATCCTTTTGCATTATATAAAGGAACATTGCTATGGCCAGGACGATTTCAATCGAGCGTTGACCAAGTGTGCTACTTATTTATGATATAATACCAGTTATTTTGATACCAATATACCATTTATTAATTTTATGTGCATAAAACAAACACAAAGTAAATTGAACATATTTAGTATCTACACATTTCAATATCATCTTTTTATTACGACATTAATCCATAACAATTTCTCGTAAATTTCTGTCAAAATTACTGATAGCAATATAGTCTGCGTGTCCGTTAAGATGTAGGTTGTGAAGTTTGAGGCATTACACTTTTATTTGAAAGTTAATTATATATATGTATATAGGCACACACGATGGGAACACGCTATAATTTACTGATTGTTATCCCCGAAAACGGACGTTAGTACAGCTGAAACATGTACAATAGTTTTTCTTGATTTTATCTAGAATGGCATTAAAAACTATGAAAGGTAAAATGTTATGTGTTCAATAAATATCCAGTAACATTTCGTGTTGACCATCAAATGGTAGCAAATATATGTTTATATAAGTTATTAAATATATATAGTTTTCAATAAATAGAAACAGAAGTAATTCTTAACACGTAGGTACATTTTAAACATTGGCTTGTCTCCTTAAAATTGGATTCGATAACGTTTTAACGGAAGTTACATAAGAATAAAATACGCAAGATGGTTTAAAAAAGGTAAATTTTTCGATTCATTTAAAATTTTACATTTTGCGTCCAGGGAGTGGAGGGACTTGAACCATTTTAAAAACTGCAGATTTTGGTGAAGTCTCCTTGTTGACAGCAACTTCCTTCTAGCCGATAATGTCCCGAACATCGATGTTGCCTAAATGAGTGACGAAGTTATAAATAAATACTTGTCATGTTTCCACAAATAGAAAATATATGCGTTTTTCTCAAGAATAAATAGAGTTTAAGGTTCTATATTTATAATAAAGGGAAATTGAATTGTTTTTAATTTAGAAGGTGATCTGTAAGAAGGATTACATTCACCCATATAAAGGAGTTAACGATGAAAATAATAAGTTTATCTGAAATAAGCAATAGAACCGAGCACCTAAGAAGGAATCAGCAACTGAAAATATATTTTGGCAAGCGTAAAGTAATAACGTCTAGCAAGAACATTAAGCATTTTACTGTAACCAGGGCTGAAAATTACATATGGCCACTGAAAGCTGGCGTAGCGACCATAGCCACTGTGCTTCCCGCTCCAGACGGCGTTTAGCGGTGTCCTGTCGGTTACTCTTTCCATAAGATTTCCTTACCGCCTTTGCTTTGTGCCGGAATGCTAATCTGGAGAGTAGCTTACACACTAACACAACAGAAAATATTAAAAATAGCAAACGACCCATAGCTTACGCGGGATTCAAACCTGGAACCTCGTGGCCATACCAAAAGAGGATGCGTAGTAGTGACACGATGGATTAGCATTTGTGAAAAAAAATAAAAATATTTTTAACGAAATCATTTAACAGGAGATTTCAAGACAATAATAATCGGTTTAATTATTTTATTTACATTTTTATTATAACGTTTTGCAAAACAGAATGTTACGAATTATTTTAACAATTTTCGCATATGTATTGATTTTGTAGTTTTTATAGGTTATTACTAGAAAAAAACATTAAATAAATTTTTATTGAAATAACTTTTTGTTATATTAACTATTGCTGCATGTGTTGGATTTTTTTTTTAAACTCAGATATGTAGTAAATAAAACAAACCCTATCGAAATGCATTAAGCTCTTCAAATTCAATTCTTGATTTCGTGTATTGAAAATTCACACACATCGAGGATTTTTCATGGCCCTTATATAGAAGTCATGGCCTATTCTTTCAAGTCCTTACTGCTGACGTAACCTTAGGATGGATGCACACGGAAGCAGATATAGGGATAAAGAAGCATCATACTTCATGACTACAGCGATGTTATGAACAGACACATGATGGAGTATAAACATTTCTGGTGCACTCATCTGCTGGCCAGTCTCACCTCACACCTGTGTTATCACGTTGGCGGGGTGATATTCTTTAATCGGATAATCATATAATACAGGGGCCATGGTGGTGCAGTGGTTAGACTACTCGCCTCCAAACTAGGAGAACCGGGCTCGATTCCCGACTGGTTCGCTCCCGGATTTTCGAACGTGGGAATCGTGCTGGAGGATGCCGCTGGTAGGCGGGTTTTCTGGGTGATATCCCGCCTCCACCGCCCTTGTATTCTGGCGCTGCTCTATACTCACCTAATTTAACCTCACGAGCTCGGTGTTAAGAGCCGCCCAATTATTTCCACTCCACACTCATAACAAAGGCCTAGTCTTCGCTAAAGCAACCAACGGCTAGTCTGCGTCTTTCTCCGCATCAAATCACAAGAGTCACAAATAATCTGCAAACACGTGCTGCTCGCATGAACACCAAGGGGTCTACCCTGCACGAGAGTAGATCAACAAAGCCACCAGATGGTCTTCTCGAGACGAAGTTGGAACAGTCGTAGTAGGACAATCTCTCACTATTAAGTGTGCATTTTTGAAAACCCTCTTATTTGGGATAATAGTCAATAAATTAATTTTATTTTAGCCTTAGATATTAACTTCCAAGTGAGGTGGAATAAACAAACTGTATTTATTACTAACATGGTGATAGTCATTTAAAAAGGTGGTTAAAGGATAAAAAATGGCTGAAGGACAAAAGTAACCAGGTTCCTCAAAAGTGCTAACACTGAAAAAAATGCTTTGTAGCTGTTACGAAATGTTGTTTGGTATACTTACAGCCTAATTATTTTGTGGTGAACACAACATTTTTTGTTTGTCACCACGAAATGTTTGTGGCTTCTAGAAATTTATTTTGTTGTGGCCACAAATTATTTTGTGCTCACCACAAAATTATTTATCTGTGTGTATACAAACGGAACATTTTGTAGCAACCACAAAGTATTTTTTCCAGTCCACTTTACCGTGAACAACCTGTAGTGTGAGCCGGAAGCTGTGTGCATACAGCCATAAGGAATTCTCTGATCGCTACAGCGTCAGACACCTTAAGGCAATACTGTCGCTTCGTGTCGCTTCTGCTTGTGTGTGCACCCCGCCTTACGTACCTCGTGGTTCGCAAGTCACGCTTTGAGGAAACTTCAACCGTGGAGTTGGCCTGGTCCCATCTGTATCTTTAACACGATGTAAATTTAATAAATATAGTATATTTGCGATTTATTCACACCTATTGAATCAAACCATTGTAAAACCACCCCTTACATTACGTTTTTGGTTGTTTCCTAAATATATCATATCTCATTACTTGTGTTAACATAATTGTCCTATTTTTGTAAAATTAAATTTTTAATTATATTTTATTTTTAATTTAAAATTAATACTTAGAGAAACAGTGATAAAATAAGTGTGTTGGCAATGCCTAGTAAGAAACAGTTCTCATGCCAAATATGATTACTTTGAGTTCGCTGGAATGCGGGTTGTGGTCTCTTTGGTATCATTTTCTAGTCTTGATTAAGCTTTGTTTGCACGAGGTGGAGGGATATCCTGAAAGTAGAGCTTTAGCAGGGATTAAGGAAAGCTGGAAGAACTGCGAATGGACTACAGGAACAAATCCGGTGCTGTTACTACAGCTCTGTCAAGCTTGAGATGTAATTTAATGGCACATCAGTCCCAACGTACCAGCAAGAACTCGTGGAAAACATGACTCTTACCGAGCAAAGGATCTTAAAAGAGCGAATCCAAAAGGCTGCCCTGCATTCCTTGATATCTAAAGAGGAGGCGGTGAATGAAAAGTCGAGGGACTGCAACTGTGCGTAAACTAGAATACCCACAACCACTCGATGCTACAATTTCTATAACCGGAAATTCGCAACTCAGTATCAAAGCTAGCCCACCACAGTGAAAGAATAAACTGACATAAGCGTAAGTGAGTGAAGATATTTGGGTGGCTCTTAACAGCGAGGTCTTGAGAGCCAACTGACATTAGTGATAAAAATGTATATCTGTTATCATTTAACACATTTTGTTATTTATATGGCGAATAAAAAATATCTAACAAACACACTAACTTCGCAGTTAACTAAGACCTTTTGAAAGACTCGCGTAGGGTATTTTTTTTTAAATATCGTATCCATCCATTAAATATAAAATTAACGTTGCCATGATCTTGGAGATTCATGACTCACATTCATTCGTTGATCAAGAAAAAAAAAACATTTTCAGGAAATAAAAGTTTTACTAATATAAAGTTTTTTATTACTACTGGTATAAAAACAGAAACAAAAAATATATAATTTTAGTGTGCACCAATTTAAAGAAATATATTGTACTAAGTTAAAAACGTTTAAGAATCTAATTTTACTTTCTACATTTTTATCATTTTACATCCTTTATCGTTGTGATATGAAATAACAGTGTGAAAATGTTAGACAATTGAGAATAATATTTTTTCTAAAATGAAGAAAACAAGCTAAATACATTTCTAATAGCAATTTTTCGTAAATATCTAAGAATTGTACAAAATTGAGATGTCAGGATAGAGCTCAAAATAATTGTTCATATTATTAAAATATCGCAAATAATATTTCTTTTTAAAAAAGTAGCTATGCGGTTTTCCCGTATTCCAACTTTAGCGTTTGAAGTAAATTTTAAAGTAAATATTGCTTAAAATTAAAACTTTACCATATGACAATCAATTGTCGGATCTGTAAGTAATTGCGACACAATCCCACTCTTATGACTTCAATATACCTTTCAACTGAAACCAATCTTTTAATTAAAGCAACATTTCGAAACGTTGCACCAATAAAGATTGTAAGTTAAAATACTTATATTTGCGGAAGTGATATTTTTTATTAAATTATCGTCAATATCGTGCCACGAAACTGTAACATAGCTTCAAAAAAAAAAAAAAAAATTGGTTCATAGACAGTTTTAAGATACGGAAGAAACGGAACTTGTTTTTACAATTCGCTACCAACTTGATTGGCAGCACAGAGAGCATGCCTATTTGTAATATACGCTGTACCAGAAAGCAGGTTTATCAAAGGATGTTTCAATATTACTGACGCAACATTTATACCGTTATATATATGTATATATATACATATACACATAGAATAGGAAGCAACATAGTATCAGAAGCGACATACATAATAAAGATTATTTTTGCTTTTGTACTTTTTGCAAGTTTATAAAGCGCTCACATATTTTACGTTTACTATAAAGATAGCATCCCACTTATTTTACGTAAACTGTAAAAATAGTTTAGAGGCATCTGGTACATAATATTATTGTTAGTAACATTTATGATGAGTAGTGGCTTATTTTTGTATGCGAACGTTCTCCGAGAGCAACATAACAAATCAGAGTACAGCAACGAGAAAAATTGCAAGGCACGCATATCGAAAATTCTGCTATTCAAATGACTGCCAAGGTACGTTTCTTTACATAAAAGTTTAATCTTATTAGAAAACCAAATACGCATACGATTTGAGAGGGACAAAGAAATTCTTAATAGTTTGCAAATGAATTTTTGCAAACGTTCGTAGCGTGCTTCTTCCAACTCTTATTTTATCAGCGATGGTTACAGTTGCTAGTTAAGGGCGTGACCATACTTACGTCTTAATAACTAAATAAAATACAGGTGAAAATAACAAAGTTATGACTTAGAAGTGTATTTCAGTAATGCATGTCCATTCTCAAGGCAGTACAGAACACAAAACAACGTAGAACCTCTATTCAGCTCAGAAATTACTTTTTGACTCTGAATCAACTGGCAAATATATCAGTAGATAGGAAGATGTATAAAGAAATAGTGGTAATTTTGACAAAGTGTCTTAAATATAAAACAAACATTGCATTGTAAATGAAAATATTGTTAACAAGTTAAATACTTTTAATGAAAAATTTAATTTTGGTTTCAGGGGGGATGCATATAATATTCTTTAAATATTAACTAAAATAAATTACAATTATATTACATAAAAAAAACAGTTGCTTTTTAAGCAAGAAGGTAAAAAAAAAAAAATGTAATGCCTGGTTTTCTAAACAATTTTGATACCAGTGTAAGGAATTACCTAACGTTTTCTTTTAGCCATGAGTTTAAGTCCGGCTTATATTCTCACTTTCATAAAGTAGAAATATATTTTTATTTTTCACGCTGAATAATACACAAAAATATATCAATACACACAAAAATAAACATGTGTGTGCGTGAGTGTGTACGTATTTCTGTGATTGCGTTTCTGAGTTCGGTAAAAATATTTTAAAAAAATTTTATGTAGATATTTTAATAAGTTCAACACCATTAATTTTTTTCATTCCATGCAATTATTACACCTTAATTTTGGAGAACCTCTTTTTTACTTGTTTTTTTTTGTTCGTTTAGTTTATAATTTCACCAAGAAAATAGGCCGTGGGGCTGTAAACAATTTTTCAAGGTTATTTATCTTATTTAATAATTTTTAACGGAACATTTTAAAGTGTAGGCCTATATTATAAGCACAAATTGCAAAACGACTTGTCTGCAGGACAAATAACTCTTGGTGCAACATCCTAACTTGTGTAGCATTCGATATATCCTAAATAGTGCGGGAAATGCTGAATTGTGTGTCTATTCGTGTCATTATCTCGAATACTATGCGAGTTAGGTAGAGGGTTAACAATTTTTTTGTTAATGTGTCCAAAGAGAAGATAATGAAATAGGATGCTAAGAGTGTTACAAGAAATTTTGTTGGCTATCAGAAAAATTCAACGCATTAAAAAAACCGTCGCTATGTATTGTGACCACATGTTTCATTTATTGCCACCAAAAATCACATAATATTTAACTTAACAATCTGTGTTTGTGTTTCTTTGTGTTTCAGATATTGTTTTTCGACCAGGAATCCTGTGCACAGATATATAAAATTTCAATCTTATTTTTGAACATATTGATTTAAATTTTTAGTCGTACAGGACAAATTTAATTGTCTCTTTCAGAAGGGAGTGACTAGCTGTAAATGAGACAAAAAACCTTTGTGTATATTTTTTCACGGTATTTTTACAATAAAGTCAGATGGTTGCAGCATCTTGATAGATAAATTATACATGTCTCCATTTATCTAACCAAAACGTGCATTTCAAGTTCATACCGGACCCGGAATCAAATTTGCATACAATGAATAAATCGTCTAACAAACGAAACTGCAAAAATAAAACTGAACAAATCAGACACAGCAAAGAACATCCAAAAAAAAAAAATTAATGAAATAAATATAATATTTTGGTCAAATAAACAACAAATATTTGCAATAAAATATATCTTAAAATAACGACCATAAAGAACATGTAGTCAAAAAAGTTAAATTAAAAACGGATTAATCTGGATAGCAAAGAAGTTAACATTAATACGGCAAAAACCGGATAAATTAAACAGTTCAGTACTTGCATGAAAAATGTTGTTGGGACTTAAGTAAAAATGAGAAAAACGCAACAGACTTCACGATATTTCGGGGCCTGGAATCTGTCCGTTTCCTCAGGCAAAATTAATTGACTCAAAATATAAGCACAGTAGACTGAAGACAAAGCGAGAAAATCGGCGTACGTGTTTTTAAATGAAGTAAAAGTTTATAATCGTGATATCTCAAATTAAAGTAACAGTTTTATGGTCCATTGGCGTAATAAGCATTTTAAGATATACCATAGAAATCTTACCATATTTGCTCAAAACCACAACAAATTATTCCAACTAACAAAACAATTGATCGGTTAATACGAACTACCAGTGTATTAAAGAATCCATTAACAGCAAACGTATTCATTAATTAATTATTATAAGACATTATTTTTCAATTTAATTACTTTAAACTTTAATACCAAGGTCACATTATTTAAAATAATGACAGCAACATTCTTTAAATTATAGCTGGGTAAAGCAATAACTAATTTTTATAAAAAACTGCAAATACAATATATATTTAAACATAAATAAAACTTCTTGAGTAATTATTAGTTATATGACTTTTCTAATATTAGTCTCATTAAATCTATTAAAATTATCATTAATACAAAAAAAGTGATGGACCTAACTTTTCCATGGATTACGCAAAGGTACGATCACGCAATGAAGAAATCATTGTTGTCGACTTAACATAAGAATACATTTTGGAAAATGATAACTTACGAAAATATCTCAGTGTCTACAAATTTGAAAGCTTTGAAAATTATCCTGATTACCTGAGAGAAACAAATTATATTCACAAAATTATGACTCTCATAAAAATAACTAACATAAGTTAAAAATAAATTTTATACAATTCAGTCAATATTTTAAAAATATAATAAAGACCAAAATAAACGCTTAAATGACTACAGCAGTTGGAAATTTAATGTAAGTGTGTAGCTATGCTTAAATAATATACAAATAGTTAGGAAATAAGCAGTTAAATTACACGCCACCAGTTATCAACTTTGAGAATATGGAACAAAAACACAAGAACCATTAGCATAACTACTCACTTTACTTCATGCAGAATTTTTAAGATAATAGGCTGCTGCTTCAAATTTTTCTCGAGTGTGTTACATTTTATTCAAAAAAACATAAGGTTTTTCAGGTATTTTGAGACGGCAATATAAAAATTATCGTTAGGTTAGCGAAGAAACTGATATTGATAAATTTATCAGTGGCATTAAAAAAATTGAATCATGAAATAGTTTTTCCTACTGGCAGAAATGTTGAATTTTATAATTTCTATGTAAAAATGTTTTATTAAATCGTTACTTGGGGGAGGAACAAAAATGCCTTTAGAAATGTTTTTTTTTTTTAGATTTTATTAGTTTTCATAGTTAGACAATAAATAAAAATTTGTAATCTAAAATTGACCGAGGGCTTATTTAAAAATAAAACTGACTCATTAAAAAATCTGAAAAACATTTCAAACAACATACAAATGCATATCATATTTCTTATTATGTGCATTTTATATTATATTTTATACACAGGATAAAATATGTAATAAAGAACAAAAAGATATTTATAGTGTTTATTTAAAAAACATACTAAAAAATATTTGTAAGCTAACAATGACAAATGGCGATCTTTTACAAATCGGTACATTTAAAATGTTGTCAACATTTTTTTTCGCACTGCTTAAAAATTTATGGTAGCAATTATGGTGGCACAAAACAAGGGAAAAGGAGGAATAAATTTTGTATATGTGGTAACAGTTTTTTACTTTGAAAAATCTTTATGATTGCTTTTAAAAGTAATTTAAGAGACTACTCAGAAAATATCTTAAGTTAGGAAATTTTAATATTTTAATTTGAGTATAGTGAAGTAAATTAGTGACACATTAGTAACACTTTCGCATTTTTATTTTGTATTATCCTTAAAGAAGTAGTTAAATAAAAATTTGTTTAACAACAGGCAGATAACATTTATGCATTCAATTTAATTAGTAATTCTATGTAATTTTGTAATAAAAAATGAATCATTTTTGCCATGATATTGAATCTTATTCTGAAATCTTCCTTACATTAATTATCTTCTCGCTTTCCTCTACTTTTCGTTAACTAAGGTGAAATATTAATTTTTGATTACAGACCTAAATAGAGTCTCTTGCATTATTATACTTCAAATTTTTACTACCATTTTCCCAAGTATTACATTGTTTACTTGAAATAACGTACAAATATTTTCTTCTTGGTAATTATTGTCATAAATTATTTTCATAAACAAATGATAGGCTTACAAGTGTGCGCGTCCGTATTCGTTTCAAGTTGTCTTTTTCATAACATAATAATGGAGATATTATAAATTTTCTTTTTTGTATGTAAAAAACGCTTCTTCATAGAAAATAATTTAACTTTGCTTGTATAAATAGGTAGAACTTTTCATTGTGACACTTTTACTGTTTATTTATAATGTTCCAATTATTTATATATTTTAATTAATCTAAATGTGAACCATTTCTGAAGTTACCAGATTTTTACACTAATTCCATTCTTGGTTAGTTCGTTGTTAACGTTCTCGTCTGTATATAATTAAACTTCTTAAATTCATTAAATTTTTTTATTACAATTCAGCATTGTGGGTTTTGAAAAAGTAACAGACACTCGTTTAAAATTCTTTAACGATACAAATATTCCTCTTCAGTGTTTAAGACCCCCAATATTCATTTTTCACACGATACAAGGGCATGTCTGATCATAATGTAATTTACTTGAGTGTTCAAGATTTCCTTAAAGTTTATATTACTGATTTGAAATCTTAATACAATCTAAAGTTTTTTCACATTTCCACGTCAAGATTTTATAATTTAACTATCCATGCCATCTATCCGTATTTATTCCAACCCTGTACACACTACCTTGAGTGACATTCAGCTGCTCGGTAACATCTTACCGTGTTGAGCTTCTAGAAGTACAAACGCTCTCTGGATTATGCCGAACTCGTATATGCAGGTTTTACGTGTTATGTATATGCAATACATAAGTTACAACGACTGATGCGTCTGTGGTATAACCGCCTGCCCATGTACAACGGGAATAGAGGGAGACCCACTGTGCTAGTATACGGATCCAAAGACAGTCACTTGTTAATAATGTCTACAGTGATTGGAGTGGCTTCGAGAATGGGGCATGTTAGGTCCTATAATGTAACCTACGATATTACTCCACATTATAGTAAATAGTTAATTTCGTTTTAAGGTCGATATTTTTAATGTAACTGAAGGTTTGTTTTCAAATTATCTTATATGTTGTAAATTAACTATATGACTTTGTAGCAACTAAAATGTTTTGAAACAATTATTTTTTAGACTGACTACAATTTTCATCCATAAAATTTTTTTATTTTTTTTTGGTTCAAAATCATAATTACTTTCATTAAGTTGTTCACGGCTAAGTGAGCACTTCCGAAATCAGTCTTTGAAATAAAATAGATACTGCGTTACCTGCATACATGTTACCGTACGTACGTATGCAAGTACCCGGTTAATTCGACAGAGAATGATGGGTCTATACAAAATAGTTCTAAGTTTGACTGACGCATTATCTAAGTCACCAGGACTACGGCAGTGCAAATGTTTCATAGAGCGGAATGTTTTAATATCAGGAGAAAAACAGAACTCAAGCAAGGCCTCGATCAACCCCAACCAGATAAATAAGTGGGCCTACATACACTTCAGTGTTATTTTTTCGCCCGCGTCATTCATAAACAGCAGGCGTCCTTCGTCTGCTTTGTTCCACGGCCGCCAGCAGAACATTCGAATGGCGGTAACGGGGCCTGCGTAAACAACGGATCTGGAAACGTCGCCAAGGCCAATAAAGGCGAGAGCCGAAGTTAGGAGAGCGCGCAGGCCAGGCAACCGGTTCTGCGCGGACCCGTCCACTCGAGCGGGGAACTGCTCGGCCAAAACAGGTTGCGGCCAGTTTGTGCTGAAACGAGGCGGATCCCCGTCGCACACGAACCACGGAACAGCAGAGATGGATTCAAGCGGGATTCTAGGAAGGGAAACATACTACATCATTGTTTTTACGTTTCTGCCAAGCGGTTTCAGACGCCTTAACTTTGTACATGTTGACACGGCGCAATATGTTATGAGAAATAAATGCATCAGTATTGCAAAATAGTTGTCTCAAAGCTGGGAAAAGACATTAACTAGGATTGCTTCCAAAAAATGTGTAGAATTAAACTGACGTATTTTATATTAATTTATGTGCCACTGCTATGTAAGGCAGAAGGAGCATGGCTTGCAATGAAGCGCTGCACCTGACAGTACAACATTCAAAATTCATTCATAGTCTATTCGAGGTTTCTTCACGTTTTTATAATCAAACCTTTGAAAAATCACCCCATGCATGACTGGTTGTTTCCCTTGCCGTGTATCACAAACGGTTTATACTTGCGTCAACACAAAACTATATTATTCTTTTCTTAACTGAACATTTACTTATATTTTATCTATAAATTGTAATATTTAATTTATTATTAATATAAATAAAAACAGGGAGAAGATAGATCTGTTGGTAATGAATGCCTAGTAAGAAAAAGTTCGTATGTAAAATATTATTAAACTGAGTGCTTACGATTGCGGTGCGTTGTCCCTTCAGTGTAATTACCGAGACTCGGTTAAACTTTGTTTGCATGAGGCGGAGTAATTATCGTGGAAGTAGAACTTTTGCAGAGCTTCAGAAAATTTTGAAGTAACCGAGAATGGACTATAAAAGTAGTACACACACAATGTTTTGTCAGGAAATACGATTTATATTACACACGAAAGAAAAATGCATATATATATATATATATATATATATATATATTTCCACTTCAAAATATTTTGCTAGAAGTGTATTTAAATGTTTAAAAATATTACCAATTTAAGTGTCCGTTTTTGTTAAAAATTTAAGCGTATTTACATTTTTGATGCTTCAGGAAACACATTTTACAAGAAAACCTGCGTCAAGTAACACTCTCACAATAACTACTGTGGTTGTAAGTAAGAAACTATTGGCACACGTAAATGTTTTAAATAATTAAATCTATATACATTTAATTTAGCTATGAAAATTATAACTGTGGTTGAAATGGATGTGCATAAAACTAATTAATAAAACTATTTTTAAAAATTTCTTATTAATTTTTATTACATACGAGAGTATTTATTTGGTCTTGCTAAAAAATTTTCTTAACGAAATGTGCATTTTACCAAATCCAGAACGGAAATGCCCTTAAATTGCGATTAAACGCAGACTCTTGTTAACTGGTTTTTAAAACATTAAACATGAGTGATTTATATGTCAATATTTTAGAGTGTTGCAATATGTACGCATTCTTCTTTCATATGCCACATAAATAGTGCTTTTCTGACAACATTTGTAGTGTGTGTACTACTTTATAATGAGTACTATACGTCGTACATTCGGATGCACCTGTACATTGAAATGCACTCTCCTTCTGCCCTACGCACGGCCTAAAACTTTTGCATTTTGATTTGACAATAGCTCAAAACTTCAAAAACACGTTCATTTTTTAGAAATATTGTACTGTGACTAACTACACTCTGCCTGACTCTCCCTACAGGAATATAAGTGAACTAACCCATTCAGAGCCAGTGTTCACAACTGTGTCAATAACACGCATGAAAGTTATTTTTGCCCGTTACTGTACACTGAGAGGCTCAATGGCCAATAATCTTCATCGTGGGGAACTGATTCGTAAACCGTGTCCATTCATGGTTACTTGCAACTATTTTTAATCCCTGCTAAAGTTCTACTTTCAGACTATTCCTCCGCCTCATGCAAACAAAGATTAACCATGCTTAATTAATTATAAAAAAAAATTCTCGACAGTGACAACGCACCGTATTCGTGCGCACTTAGTTAAAAAATATCTTCCATTGAAACTATTCCTTACAAGGCAATACCAACACAACCGTTTTCTACCTGTATTTAATCATACTCATTGTATATAAAATCTATTATAATAGGCTATATATATAAAATTTGAGAAAAAGTTCAATTAAACAGATGATAAGATACTTTTATGTTAGCATAATTATTAAACGCTTGTGATATTTAGGAATCAGAGAAGCACGTCATGCATAGGGTGATTTTTCAAAGGTTTGATTCAAAAAGTGAGAAGGTACTTTGAATAGACTATATTGGTCTATGTTATGATTGGTTCATATTACTGTAGCCTTACACAAAGCCTACAGCTCATTTGTTATGTTAACGAAATACAAGTACTGTAACGATTTCACTACAGCACGCATAATGAAAAATCTGGTTTACAACACCAGCAACTGTATAATAAATTAGGTCTGAAAGAAGTAATTGAAAGTAAAATTAATTGAATGAAAATGCATGCGAAATAGACAGAAAGAGAAAGGCGATTTTTCACTTTGAAAGAAAACATGAGCGTTGATCAAGACACGCC
>NQII01001040.1:682009-821798 GCA_002778355.1 Clitarchus hookeri
GAAAATATATGTTATTAGAAATTAAATACTGGATCAATTGCTCAAAAGAAGCTCAGATAACGAAGACTTTATTCGTGAAAAGGAACTCGGAAGATCAATTTAAAGTAATTCCATGATGATTTACGCAGAAAAATCCGTTTATAATAGAGGAAATTATTACACTGAAAATACAAATCCTTTCATTTCTATTGCTTAGATCCCTGGTGAACTAGTGTGGTGGTTTGGTTCAAATCCTATACATCACAGCGAAAATTTAATCAAAACCGGATTAGTTGTTGGGTGATGCCAGAAGAAACAGACTTAAATAAAATTACGTCTTTTACTTACTTTAAATTGCGAGTAACAATTCCTTTTTCAAAAAATATTAAGTATACAATGCGGAGACGTAAAATTTAAAACGATTTTAATATTTGTATACATTTTAATGCACTTACATGTACGTATCCTTAAATTCAATTGTTCACAGCGCAAATGTCTGTTCGCTGTGCTCTTGTTAGTAAATTTTTTCCCATTAACAGATTGATAATGAGAACTGTATGGAACTAGTACATTGTAGATGTTCACTGTCGTGGCCTAAAGATCACAACTATAATGTCATTTTGCAACTTTGCTTGAATGGAATGCATTCTTCAGTTTTTCTCTCCGAGTCACCATTTTCCTTTCTCGCCTGAAAACATACTAAATTAAAAAACAATAAAAAAAAATAACTTTTGGTTGAATATGATTCACATAATAAGGCTACAGTTAGGATTCTGAACAGTTTATTTCATAATGTTCAATATGTACAAATTCCTGGGCCCCTTGATATTTTAATCATCGTGAACACTTACTCCAACTCTTCTAGGTTTAGTCCCAAACCGTAAGTCTCACAAACTATAACTTTATCAGCTGGAATCCGGCTGGAATCCGTACAGATTTACGCCCATGGAAGAATACAATGGAGAAATGACAGAGTCCTTAACAATAATTCTGTGTGGTCTTCGCTGCAGCCATATCTTTACGCGAATTTTGCAGCTCTCTAGTCATGTGTGTGTCCTTTTCGTGAGTACGACCTCCCGAATATACTGCGGAATAACTTCCTGTTAGATACGAAACAAACTACGCAAAGGGGATGACTGAGGGGTCTCAAATAATGTTGACGCAACTATATTCTTGCGATATGATCAGTGTGTAGTATTCTCGGCGAAGCTTTACCAAGAAACTTCATTTAGTAAAATATTGCCATTATTAACATTACTTGGTGACACTTCAGAACATGCAGAGTCAAAACCTTGATCAAAACACAATGCTTGCTTGTTGTGCACAAGATTTTTATTATTTTTATTATTATAATTTTTTATTTTTTTTGGAAATTCGACTTGATTTCTTTTTGAGGTGAACATATCATTAAGAGCTTAATCTTGTTTAGTGTAAATTTTTTTACTACAAGGGTGTAACCGTAACCTATGTTCTCGTGGTGGATCAGTAGGTAACGTTATGCGATATTAGTTCTTAGCTATCTAAGTGAATTTATATTTTTCTATGTGTTCAGTCTCTTAATGATTCTACGCGTTCTGACAGTAACGATCAGGCATTAGAAGTTTGCGGTATTATAGTAGCATCAGTGCAGCGTAAAATTTTGCTTGTTGATTCTGTTTTTTGTAGAGTGAGACGTAAGCTTTCCCTGGAAATACTTAGTTAGGTGACAGAAATGCAAGTGTGTAGGATGTTGACTGAGAATAGTTGGGACGTAAGGATGTTTTATTCATACAGTCAGGGAGAACTCAAGCTTGTGCCACGCTGTCAACGGTCTGTATATCATCTAAATAACATTGTGAAAAAATACTTAATAAGTTTGCCAGTCAATACTGCCAATGTAATTTGTCCATACGTTGCGCTCACAACCCGTTACACTACGAGGGACCTTAATACAATAACTACGATAAATTAATGATCAAACAACGAAGAACACAATATAAACACAATTGCAATAAAATGTGATAGCATAAAAAAGCACATATACGGAACAAGAAACAACGATCCAGTTGAACAACAAGCAACACTGAAACAACGAACACGGCACATCTATAACAATACGGTAACAGCAATGAACGAAGCAAAAAACAACAAAGATAGCTATTGTCAGATTGAATAATTATAATTTTTTTGATCTTTTTATATGTCTATTTATTTTGACTGTCTGCAGTGTGTGTTTTTCTTGTGGTTTTGCTGTTTTCATTTTGTCGTAATTGTGCTGTCCTCGTTTTTCTGTGTCGCACATTTTCTAATTGGACCGTCGTCTCCTTGTTCCATATATGTGCTTATTTATGTTATCATATCTTAAATTGAATTTGTGTTTCTCGTCCATATATCGTGTTCTTCGTTTTAAGGTAATTTTTTTGTAATATCTGTAGGCAATGCAGATTCAATCACAATTCTTATTAATTTCCACCACGCTGTTGCTACTATACTTCAGAAACAAAAACATTATATGTTGATACGATTTAATGCTCAAATTTTGAAAGTAATGATTTTGGAATTAATTAACCACCTATTCTTATAATTACAATTACCTATAAAATCAACAAGGATTACTTACTTCAAAGTATAAGTTAACAACTGTTAATTATAGCGTAATTACAAGTTTTGTGCATGACACTAAAAAACGATTTGTGAATCTATAGCTTCTACAAACAAGAATTGAATAATGTGAATTTTTGAACACAACGTACTGTAAAATATAGCAGGAATATTTGTATCTAAAGATATGTGTTCGGTTCTCTCTAAAAAAAGATAGATGTTTTGACAATGTGGAAGAAATAATGTTATTTCAGTAAAATAGTTACATACTTAAACTTAAAATAGCAAGAAAATCATCTCTAATCTGTTAGGAACATACCTAATAAAATCTTATTTTGAGATTAGCATGTAATAGAAACATTCGGCCACTGCCTATAAATTTTTTAAATATTTTTAATTATTTTACTATAAAATTGATTTAAATAAATGAGGTTTTGTTTTGTTGTACTTTATTGTTTGCAATAAAATTATTTTCGTATATTTTTAACAGATTTTGCTTTTAGTGGTTTTTCATGAAAGGTTTTATCTCGTATTTTACGATATTATTTAAATACATTAATAAGCGTAAAAGGCGTGAGGCAGAAAAAATATGATTATAGAAAGTATAATCGTATTGGAACTATGGCTCTAAATCCTTAGATTTTCCCGTTTTGAACTAGTGTAGTATTTTTAACTGTGATTGAGGAATTACAGTGGAAATGTATGTTCGGCTACATCAAATACAAACTTTCTCAAAACAAATGCGTTAACTGGAAATGATCAAGTGTGGTGCGAAACATACAAAGCGCTTAATACCTTATTGCCTTCTTTGAAAATAAAACATTTTTTATGTTAATTTCAGAGTATAATAAGTATCAGTCTTTAATTCAATTACACATCGAAATGCCTTAAAAAGCCTCATTAAAAGATAATTTAATTGAACTGCTGAAGTTGTTAGTTTAATCCTACACTTAATTCTTTTTTTGCAGGCCCAGAGGAATAAAAATATTTTAATGTGTCTACAACTATTACATTTTTAAATAAAGTTTTATTGGGACATCTCAATTTACGCTAAAATATGTTATTTACAAAGTAGAGTTGTTAAAAATAGAAATAAATGATATAACTCACAGTCAATATTTACAAAGTAATTAAATTTTCAAACAGTTTTATTACATTTACAAGTATATCAGTATGTGGTTCTTTGTGAATAGATAATATAATTCATTATTCGGTAATAACATTTTTGGTTAGAATATAAATTAGCAGTTTTTTATAAAGTGCTTGTATCAGAAGTAAATATAGTTTCTTAACCACTGGAATCACGATAATATTACAGAAAAATATTATAAATTATCTTTAACATGTGATATGCATATTAAATAAAATAACTTTCAAACTACGGATTTTACACGTGATGCTACGAAACATACAATGTTGTCAAAACTTAAGGGACCGTGGTACATAAGAAAACACTAAAAACATTGATGAAAATCTACAGGTTTCTTGAAGCGAATATATAAAATCTTAGAAACGGCAATCCTAGATAATTTATTTTTTTTCGCTAACTTCGTGAGCAAATATTTTTCCAGCGTAATGCATTACGAACGAGTTATAACTTAAGACGCAAATTCGCATGTTTTAAGGCGGCATAAGATATCGCGCTAAAGGAAAAAATATTAAGTTTCTAATATTTGCTCATATTGCTGTTATTTAGGATTGCCATTTCTTGAATTTTTCTATTTTGGATTACAGAAACCTGGAAACTTTAATTAATATGTTCAGCCCTCATTAACGTTCTCTTTAAAATTATTATCCTGCACTCCCAAAGTTTTGTAATAATTTTTTAATTTGTGTGCTAATATATTCTTTTGGAAATCGAAAAAAATACTAAAATGTTACAATGAACTTACTTAGTGATCTGTAGACGAGGTGATGTAAGGACAATTACACAGATAATGATTTGAAATTATGCTAACCAAGACCGTTTTAATTGATTATAAAGTGTACCTTATTCTATTAAAATTTATCATCAAATCATTCTGCATTTATGGTTATACATGTTTTTGCCTGAGGCGATCAAAGAAAGAACACTTTTGCGTCCTGGTAAGATACTAATTATTGAGATTTACCACCACTAGAAATTTGTTTACTTGTTAACTTTGGTTAGTAAGTCGGTAAGCAGCAAACAGTACTGACCAGTAATTATCTGCGACTAAATTAAGTATAAGCATGCAAACCATGTAACAAATATTGTTGCGCAATACAGGTTTATATTGACGAATACTTCGACCGGGCTGAATAAAATTCCTTGTAGGAGAGGGATCATTGGGACTTTGCCACATCGGGAATTGGGACCGGAGCGCCGGAACTGTTAGTGCTCTCTCATTCTGGCCCGCGGCCGTTTTGGATTCAGGTGGCATAGACCTTGACCTTTGACCTTGATACCGGTGACATTTGAAATTGACCCCGGGGACAAATGAACTTGAAAAAAAAAAATCTAAAAAATCCAAAACAATTATACTATAAGTTATCTAAGAAATTATATATTTTTTCCCGCTGCCCTAAATTTCCTAACGTACTGATTTTAAACTTGGGACGAAATGTTTTTTGATGATCACTGTATATGCCTGGGTTAGGGGGAATGCGCGGGATCCTTCACTGTGCAAATCGCGTTAAGTGAGGGTTAGCAAAATGGTTTAAATTGTGTTTTTGGGTTTTACGAGCCATGATTACTTTACAGATAGCTGCAAAATGCGTCCATACACGACACATGAATTTTTCCAACATTAATTTTAAACAAATGTTTTACTGAGGTGGGCAAGCATTTTGTTTAGAGGGGAAGGGGAACTCGGGGCTTCATTTTTTGTTAATGTTTACCCTGAAACACACTCTATGTATGCTTCTTTCTCGTAATGTATATTTCCAGTATGAGGTTTTTACAATGTTTTCGATATCTTGCCTTTCGATTTCAATATCTTCCTTTCGTCGATTGGGGGTCGGTTTTGCAATGCTGCGTTTGAGCCAAACATTGAATTTTATTGGTAGTGTGTTTATGAGGAAAACCAACAGCGATGTTTTCCCCCATTCGAGTTAAACATGTGCAAATATCCTTCGAATACCCGTTCTCGTTGTGGAGGCGTAGGTCTTTAGACTATGATGGAATGCAGTTTGGTCCTCCACGAAACCATTGATATTAACCAACCCGGACCCTGCCACGATTCTTGGTCATGATGGTTACTAGCAAGATGGTGGATGCTCATCCTGAACCCTTGGTTTTGTGAGAATTACACTCGTATACAGCTGAAAAGGAGACTGTACACGACGGATTTTGGCAGGTGAAGGTCCTACAGCTACGCCGGTTGTTGCATGCCTCTGCAAGTTAACGCACCTAACAAAGCCATGCCACATTTTACACACGTGTATGTCTCTTAATCTAAATTATTCGAATATTCATACTTTTAGTGTCTTAGAACTTCTTTGACGAATGCAAAAGAGGTGTTAAAGTAGCGTCACGGGAACTGAGGTAACACTTTTGCAAATTAATTAGGTGGCAAATTAATAAATTTAAAAAAAAACTAAGTTCTAGTACCGTATTTTATGAGGTTACGATCTCCATAGACTGACTGGCTGGAACCAATATTCCAAATATGAGAAAATTTGCTATTTGGCGGGAAAATAGATGCGTATTACGTCCACGCTTGATAATATCCTAAGACCTGATGGAATTAAGTATCTGAACTTACCAGTCAGAATGCTAAAAGACGAAGGGTAAGATAAGAGCAACCTGTCACCTCTGGCATCAGACGGGAAACTGTGCTGAATGTCGACATTTGTCCCATTATTTACTTTCTCCACACTGCTCTGGCAGACAATACTAAAAACAAGAGCAGTAGTGGTAAGGGATTAAGCGTGGGTGAATAACTGGTCGGACTAAAGTGGCGGGGTGAGGGGTAACAGAATAAATACTCAATTTGAATGGTATTTTAATAATATTTAAAACTAAAATGATTTAAATTGTTCTTAATTAAAGTCTTTAACTAAAAAATATCGATTTAATAAATTAAGCATGTAGGTATACCGCTGATTGGAAATTTTTTTATGGGATAAAAAATTACATTTTTTGTAAGTATATGATACAAATGTGAGTGCCAACAGCTCACTTTGCAGCTGAATTGTCAGAATGAGCCGGTACCAACAGCTCGCTTGGTAGTGAAATCGTGAAATTAACGCTACCTGTGAGTTGAAAATGGAATTCAATATGGAGGACGCCGACAGCCCCACTTATGCTTTAAAAACATAAACAAATATGGCTGCCACCTGGTGTCTAAACAGGCAGGTCGTCTGGTGAAGAAATCGGTAATTTATAAACAAGCGCCACATAGGTGTTGAAAATGTAAACAAATGACCAACTAAAATTCCAATATGGCAGAATCGGTATCGGTGAGTAGTGGTGTGGATAGAGTCCTGCCGACTAATTGGTCAAACGAAGGTGAGTAATTGGTGATGGGGATGGGGGTTGGGGCAATTAGCCAATGAGAAACATTGGCGGAGCAATTTAATATTATCGAAATGGGTGTTAGGGGTAGGGCAATTAGCCAATGAGAAACATTGGCGGGGCAATTAAAATATTGGAAGGGGGTGTTGGGAGTGGGGCAATCAGCTAAATGCGAAACATTGGTGGAGCAATTAAATACATTGGAATGGGGAGAGGAGGGGATCAGTTGTCTACTGAGCGTGGTGTTGGGGGGACATCTAGTAATGTAAAAACAAATGACAAACCAAAAAATCCAAGGTGGCGTCCTCCAACAATTTAAAAACAAATGACTAACGGAAACCCAAGATGGCGTCCTCCAGCAATGTATAAACAAATGACAAAAAACAAGATGGCGGCAACCGATAAAATGAGTATAGGTGAGCGGTGGTGGTGGTAATGGTGTCCTCCAAAAATGCAAGTTTTAAAATTAATTTTTTAATAATACTTTTTTAATAACATATTTTAAAATAATTTTTAATGATTTTGAAATAATTAAAAAGTAATGTTTTAAATTTTTTTTGGATTTTACAGTCATTGGTGTCAAGTTCAAAGGTCACCGGTATCAAGGTTAAAGATCAAGGTCAAGGCCACCTGGATCCAAGATGGCCCCCGCCGGAATGACAGAGCACAAACAACCGACGCTCTGGTCCTAGTTCCCGATGTGCAAAATTTTTCATAATCCCTCTTCTCCTTATACACGAATTAACATTTATTCAATTTTCGACATAATTGCGATACAACATTCACAATTTAAAAAAATAACTGCGACTGCTATAACATATTTTGTAAACATTTTACGTGTTAATAATACTTAGATTTTTCGAATTATTAAATAATTCGGTAATAATAATCAGCAAGTTTTAGTAATTAGAAAATATTTTAAGTTACTATAACATAGTTTTGTGTCCATCAGAAACAATTTTTCGGGGGGAATTTTGTATAAAATTTTCTTCAGATTTACTTATCTTCCTTCATCAACGAATATCCAACCATGTTTGTTATTAAATTATGGGCGAACGTTCCTGACAGGCGAACTTTTATAAATTTCAACTGGAAGCATAAGAAATTTCATGAAATTTGCTTTGTTTGATTCGTTGTGCAAATATGATATCAAAATTATATACAAGTATCGCAAAAGTCTCATAATATTTTCAAACTTTTTGAAGTACGTCCTGGAAACACCAATGTTTAAATATGTATTTCATATTCTGCAAGTTTGTAGGCCTACTCTGAAACAGTTGGGAAATGTAAGTGTGTATATGCTGGCATAAGCAAGGACTAGTAGGCAGTAATAATCGGACACAAGCAGATACAGTTTCCAATAATAAAAACAATATTGCAAACAAAGATATTGGCAAAAGAACTCAGATGGAAGAGTATCAGTGCAAATATGAAAAAAATTTATCAGCTAAGTTAGACTTATTCAGGCAGGTAGAGACACGCACTGGCTGTCAGTGGTAGAAAAAGTATGCACAAAACTTTAAATTGTATATTTTTTTAAGACACTCGTGTTAATTAAATACTTCTGGAAAATTTACTTTCTGATGTCATTACCACGTCATGTGCCGTAAGAGTAACTATCATCTTCTCTGAAGATGGAGTCACATGCTTATTGATGCTTAGTAGAAATAAGGAACGGGCATAAAGTTATTAAGGTATTTAAACAATTAATAATGTATTTGTTAATAATTTTATTTTTGTTTGTGTTTCATGTAAGAGAAGTACGAGTCCAGGAGATTCGTGGTGGCAAAATTCACAAGTGCACAAGAGAAATATTGAACATCAGAAATTAATTATTCCGACGCAAAGAGCGTACCGTCGCCATTTAAATATGCCAGGATTGCACGGTCGTAATCAATGATAATTCTCTTGATTGGACGTTTAATACAACAGGGTACAGTAAGTGATTTGTCACGAGCTGGGATCCCTCCCTCGCTATCATCGCACGAGCAATACTGCGCGTGTGCAAGCAAGGGTCGAAGAAGCACCAAGAATACACAAGAATATGTTCTGGCCAATTGGGGATGTCTCGGACATCACTGGGTTTTATTTATAGGAAGTATTTGCGTCTTTGTCTCTATAAAAATAATATGCTTCAACATTTGCAACTGACAGATTATCGGCTACGACTAACATTTGCTGTGTGAATTCAGGAGCTAGCAAGATAAATTAATGAATTTATTCACGAGATGATTATAAGTGATGAAGTCCATTTCCAATTGAATGACTTCTTTACGAACAAAAATTTCAGTTCTTGAATATCGGAAATCCTAAGGCAATTCATCAGCATCCACTACACCCTGCCAAGTCCTACCATATAGTGCAACGTTGCGTCAGAGAGGGCCACTGGGCCCTACTTTGTTGAATATACAGATGGCAACGCAGTGACAGCCACTGGTGATGGGCACCAGGAAATTCTCGAAAATGTGCCCCTTACAGTGCAGGAAAGGCCTGAAATGAGGTCCCAGCAAGACGGAACCACTGCTCACACGAACAGAGACACAATGGAGCTTCTATTAAACATTTCTGGCACCGTTTAATTTCCCATATCGAAAACGTTAAATAACCACCAAGTTCACCTGCTCTGACATCTCCAGACTGTTTCCTTCGGGGATACCTGAAGTTCTGAGTCTGCGTTAGCAACACTCAGACAATCCAAGACCCCAAAGGCAACATCCTTTCAGAAATTCAAGCATTGGAACAATAACAATTGATTATGGTAATGATAAATGTTCTGGAAAGAGCTCGTATTTGCGAAGTCAGTAGAGGTGTATATTTACGTGACGTTATTTCTAAAGAATTCTCCACTGTGTAATGTATGTAAGAGCAAAGTGTCAATTCAGACAAAATGTAAAAGCTATGAACTGCTGAAACACTGTGTACATAATACACTGAAGAGGCAAAAAAACTGGTACACCTGCCTAATATCGTGTAGAGCCCCCGCGAGTACGCAGAAGTGCCGCAAGACGACGTGGCATGGACTCGAATAATGTCTGAAGGTATGCAGGAGGCAATTCACAACATGAATCCTGCAGGGCAGTCCACAAACCCAATCTGTGCCACTTTGAGAAAGGGTTGCACGTCTGTCACGTTTAATAATTATCGTCAGTCGTCATTTGTCCCGTTCTTTTACGATCTTTTCCCGGCCGCAGCGATGTCTAAGATGTGATATTTTACCGGATTCCCGATATTCATGGTACACTCGTGAAATGGTCGTACGCGAAAATCAAAATGTCATCGCTACACCGGAGATGCTATGTCCCATCTCTCGTGCACCGACTATAGCACCACGTTCAAACTCACTTAAATCTTGATAACCTGCCATTGTAGCAGCAGTAACTGATCTAGCTGCCGACCGCATCGTGTTACTCTGATTGGTTCCATACCTCTGCTATTTACATACGCACGCCTATACCAGTTTTTTGGCTCTTCGGTGTTTATATCCAAGACACAAAAATTACGTTGCAAACGCGTGCACTGAACCTACTGCAGCTTTCGTATGACACTAAAAACATCTTCCTCAAAACCGTTCACGAATTTCCTCACGCGGAACATTCATTCCCGAACCAGTGAGGAATCGCCAGCGAACTGCTAAAGTAAGTTGAAATAGACTCTTCTGAAAATGTTCATCAACATCCAATATGTTCACCTAACTCTGGTTTTCAGTGCAGAGTTTTGTACGCGGATTTCGATTGGCATCGCTCTACGTTCTATTGATTTTATAAGAAGTGCAGGCTCTTCACGAATTCAGCGTGATTATCATCCTAACAGGAATAATATTTTTATTTCTTGGCGCAAGAATGGATATTTATATACATTCAGGTAATATAAAATTTACAAGCTCTCTGACTACTTCAGATGATGACTTGTGATGTTTACGAAAATGTCCTAGCAATATTCCATGAATACTTTTGCATTCTCAGACATCGAGTATCTCCAACTTGCATGCTACAAGGAGTGAATGTGATAATTAATGGATTCAGATTAAAATTTAATAAGTGTTGCGTTTACTTAGGAAATAGGTCAGTATTAATAATGTTGCTCATCACATAAGCATGATGAACAACTACGCACACATAAAGCACTCATTATATAATATGTAAGCAAATCTAAGAACAGGTTGTAATTATTTATAACAAACGGGAGGAATTTTATTTGTCAGGGCAACTTTCACAACTTTTTTTTTCAGATAGAAACAGCGATAATGATTAGGCGGATTAAACTTCAAGACTGAATTTAAAAAACCATGTAGAGGAACGAAACAAAATATATTGAACGAAATGCACCAACATTTTGAGTCATAGAACTTTTTGAGACAAATAAATTTCATTTCTGCCACAAACGTCAGCAAATATTCAAAATAATGCAAATGTATTTGTTATCATTACGTATAATGTAGTTTTTGATCTGGTATGATACTTAACATTTTCAAAACTTACAGAGATGCGTAAGTTTCTTGCCACAATTTTTCCACTGCAGATATTGCCTAGCATAGCTCAATAGGAAATTTCGGTTATGTATGTTGTTTAAAATACATTGGAGTTTAAATTTAAATTATGGTTTTCACACTTTGTTAACCAGAATTTACACAACACAGTTCAGTAACGTCATTCACTTATACGACAAAGGAGGCTTATTTCAAACATTGTTTTTGTATACTACTTAATACTACTTTGATAGTTTAAATCAAATTATAATGTTCTGACTAAAATTTTCCAGCAGATTTATTATATTTTCTTTGCAATTGCACCTAAAATATTTTGCTTATTTAAATAGAGTTAAACGGAATAATGTAAAATCTTAACTTGATTGTTTATTGATATAAGAAGATTACAAAAAAAATTAAAAAGAAGGTTTAAATACTTCATTGAGATTTACACTTATTTAATGAGAAAACTTATAAAGAGATGGAAGCTGTCTCATGTAAACACATTTCATTTGCGTTCTAGTTTGTAAACGACTGTTCGTGAGTATCCGAAATGTAAAATTTACGGCCTGTTCACCGTTCATAAAATTTACAGAATAAAATGTGCGTTAAAAGAAAAAAAAATATTATATTTTATTTTCTAGCAAACATAAAAACATAACAGTTGAGAGCGCGAGGCTACGCATATAAAGAAGATAATCACTACTTTCATTCGCGTGGATATTTTATTTGTTTCCGATTCCATGAGCAACACAGGATGTCACATTAAAATATTTTTGCCTTTTCTGCTATAAAAATAAAAATCCCCTGAAATACATTCTCCTTATTATTCGTAAATATAAAATCGTGTTACACAGAGCCACATTTGAGATATGCTTTTATTTTTAAAATATTTTGAATATTATGTGTTTCATTAATATATATTATATTTTAAATTAATCTAGTCAAACTGAATACGTTTTCGCGTAAACCCATTTTATTTATGCTTTAACACGTCAAATAGTGACACCGAAAAATTACTTACATTTTATAATGCTTACTTGTATGAGTACATTATGTGTTACTATACATATGTTGGAAATAAACTGATGTGAATTTGTAGATTGATTAAGTTTGAGTCCTGTTTGTTACGTTATTATCATTTTGCTAGGATAAGAGAGCCCAGTTCTCTTGTCATATATTTACATTTACTTAGAAATAAAATACTACACAAAAATCCAGGGAAGGCCTACTTCTTAGAGAAGTAGAAACACAGTTATTTCACTGAGTAACCTTGTATTTGGGACACTTATAATTAATTGTTTTGTGTGTTATCAATTTCCCTCCATTGTCAAAATATTGGTCCTCGAAAATTTTCTAAGCAAGCGTGTGCAGAATAAACTACTTTTTAAAGATTTGTTAACCATTAAGATCCCGAAATAATTTTATAATTTAAGTATTAGCTTTCCAGTTTCATGCCCGTAACGAGGGAGGTATCATTCGAAAATTAATGACTTCGATTTCGTCAGTTTATCATGCAAGAAAAATGCGAAAAAAAAATGAAACAAGTAAATCATGCTCTGATAAATAAATAATTAAAAAATTGTCAGCACCATATTACTAAAATTTAACAAAAATTGGGCTGAATTTCGCCAACATTAGGATTTTTAAAAAGTGCATCTGCCTTTCTACTCGTATTTCATATATCCTGGGGAATAAAATAAGCTTGTATAATATAAGGTAAAATTAAGTAAATTTTTCTGTTAATCATAATCTATCCATAAAGAACGTGTGGGGAAATTTATTGTTATTTCTTTGTGTTTTTATGGTTTAAAAACTGATGAACTCAACATATTTAGCACTCAATAGATAGAGGATTGTGAAAGTACATATCAGGAATATGCAGAAGAATTTGCATGGATTCAGGAAAACCACTTCGAGAGACTCATCGGTTGGGATAGAACTAACAACTTCCTCAGTGTTAATAAACAATTTTAATACATAACCAAATTGTTTTTAATAAAGTATTTTATGTAAGTACAATAAAAATAATTCAAACTATTTATTCACCATTCTTAACGTATTTCAAAACTTTTAAATAAGTTGAAGCAAATATTACATTTACACTTAGGATATTTCGATGCACTTTCCGTAAATAATATCTTCTGGTCCGGCATTGTCTTCGTGGCATGTTGGACGTTGCCCGTGAGAGAACATTCTTAGCGCAACATCCAACATGGCACGCATACGATACCGCACCAGAAAATATTATTTTCCACGGAAAGTCCATAGAAATATCATCAGTGTAAATTATAATGAAGATAAGGACGATGACAAGTGGTGTCGTAAAGTAGTAAGTGTAGAAGACAGTTATATTATTTTAAGATATTTATATGTAAACACCTCACAAAAAGGTAGGAATATACATAAAGAAAGCAAAAAGTTATGGAATATACACAAAAGAAAGCATAGCAATTAGAAATTACCAATGGTACCAATATAAAACATGCAATTCAAAGTGTTTCTAACAAAAAGGACATTTTCCCAATATCGCAGACAAATAAACACTAAAGAACAACAAAATTAACTTTATGGTGTGTCTGACTAGAGAGGGTTTGTTTTTTCCCAATGTAGCTTAGTACCGTGTATGGCCTCCATGTGCATTGTTCAGGTCCATAACACGCCGTGGCATGCCTGTAATCAATGTGTTGATGTCATCTTTTGGAAGAAGGTCCCATTCCATCTGGGCAGCTCTTATGTAATCTGGAGGTGTTTTTGGAGTTTGTGGAAAGTTATAAACTGCTGTTTTCAGCTTATCTCAGGCATGTTAAATGCGTAAGTGGGCTCCTTGTTGATTACAAAAGAACTACATCATCCTTACCACAAAAACTGCCTTATTTCTCAATATTCTAAACTTTTTGTGAGGGGTATATTCCTTCTGCAAGGTATAATTACTAAAGCTGGGAGTAAACTCTTGGAATAGTGTTTTATTTTTCGTAAACTCTCGTACGTAATCCTTTACCACATCATTTGTGTATGTCGTAACATCGAGCAGAGAGTTTTTCCCAGCTGGGAGGCGGATAGGGGGGCGGGGTGGGAAAGGTTGGCAAATCGCGGATAAAGAAACCTGATCGCAACAGGAGAAGATGATGGGCCGGCGTGAGACACCTCTTTGAATGGGGCGAGCGGATAGGGGTGTGTGTGCGTGTAGGGGACCGGGCCGGAGGGGTTGTCTCTCAGCTCGTCCTCCGGACAATGGGGCGACCCCGGAGGCTGCTGCATGCGCTGGACCCACCCGTGTCCCGCCTCGGCTGCAAGCAGGACCCCCATCATCCTTCGCATCCTCTCCTCGTAGGACACCAGTCCTACACCCAGGTGAGAGCGCGGTGTCGCGATGCTGGGAGGGGAGGGGGGGGGAGAGAACCACCGAAAGCATGGCAGTATCGCCCGCGGTCTGGCGACGTCGACGCCAGGACACGCGCGCAGTCCCCTTTCGGCGGGGGCAGGAAGCCCGACATCTCGGTAGCATCGCCCGTCACACGTACGTCCGGGGCGGCGGCAGCTCTTCGTGCGTCGCAACCCCACTGCCAACCCCCGCAACGGAGAGTTTCTCGCGCACAGGTTGGCACTGTTGTCGCGGGCGACGCCTTCAACGCGCGTCCGGGGTGGGCGGCGCTCCTGCCAGCAGCTATTGGCGAGTTATCCTTGCCAACCCCTCGCAGCGAAGAGTTTCTCGCGCACAGGTTGGTACTGTTGTCCTGAGCTCGGGACGCCTGTCGTAAGCACGGCGGAGACTGCACCGTTGCGCAACGCCGTTATAACGCGAATGTAAAACAACTGCACGCCATCACACCACAACGGCCACCGTTGTGGTGTGATGGCCAGACTACTCGCCTCCCGCCTAGGTGAACTGGGTTCGATTCCCAGCGGGGTCGCTACCAGATTTTCTCATGTGGGACGATGCCGCTGGTCGGCGGGCTTTCTCGGAGACATCCCGCTTCCACCGCCGCTGCATTCCAGCGCTGCTTCATTCTCACCTCGCTTCACAATCATAGGCTCTCAAGAACTCGCTGCTAAAGAGCACTGCACAATTACTCACACATACGGTTTCGCTACAGTCAAGTACTTATGGACTTGACTGAGATCTTTAAGGAAGATCAGTACCATCCATCTTAGATCTATACATTTTTTGCCTTAAGTTCCATTAAACGAAATTTTCCGCATGGTATAGCAAAAATCATAGCTTCTCAAACTTTATCAAATTTTTGCTGATTCACTGCTTTTATTAATGTTTTACTAGTGGCTGCCAGTAAGGAAGAAGACATTTTTCTTGCCGGCGTTCACAGAAATGATGCAAGAGTACTCAAGCAATACATGTTTTAAAACATGAAAATCAATGCTCTATGCCTTTACATGGCCTAATATGAAACACATTATGTATGGTGCAAGTTATGGTGAAAATTCCGTAAATATGGAGATAGTGGGTACTGATCCTGTTAAAGATGTTTGTCTAAAAAAAATTACTTTAAAAAATTTTTTTTTTTTCAGCATGTAGACGTTATCTGTGACTACATTTTCCCACAGATAAAATTTCTTTTAGATCGTATGGTTTTTGCAGAATAGCATAGCTTTTGTAATTTGAAAATAAAATAAACCAAACTATTTGCAGAAAATTGAACAAGAACAACTGAAACGTTTTGCTTTTATTCATTTTAAGGTATGCTTATCAAACGCAATTTAAGGAACATTCAGGGGCAGACATATATAAAAAATATGCAAGAAATTCAGTATTCTCACTAATTTTGAGCCTGCTTTCAGAAGGAAAGATAGGCTTATACATACTATCACCTGGTTGTCTGTCTCGAATTTATAACCCCTCCCTCTATTAACTTTTAAACTTGGCAACCTAATTTAACAAAACTAGGTCCACATATATTATTTAGTAAGGGTTTTATACTTTTAAAGTTTTCGATCACGTCGGGTACTTATTTTTTAAATGGCAGCAATTATGAAATTTAGACCACTATGTTATGTATCGGGAACCAATTTTACCATTAAAAATAAATTTGGAAAATTTACAATGCATTAAATCACAATTGCATTTAGAAAGTGCAAACGGTATTTATTAACCATTTTGTAAAACAGAGCAAATTGAAAAAAGGAATGCTTTTCCATTATGTCTCGTGAACAGTTATACCGATTTAAACCAAATTTAGCACATTTACAGTGCATGATGCAAGAATTGAATAAAGAAACCTATAATGTTATTGGTTCGCCATTTTGTAAGATAGTGCAACTTGAAACAATTAAGCATTTATATTATATCTCGGGAACTATTTATCCCATTTCAAACAAATTTGTTATGTTGACAGTGCATAATATACGCATTGAATAGCTATAATGTTATTAACCAGCCATTTTGGAAGATAGTGCAATATGAAAAATAAAGTTTGTATGTTATATCTTGGTAAAACCGCATCAGGTTCCTGCGAAATTCGGCATATAAGTAATACTAGGCCATGTTCATATATTATATTTAAATGGATACAGCATTCATTTTTTAAATGCCTGTTATATAGATATTTCTGGTTTATATGCTATATCTACCAATCTGTTTGTCAAATTTCGACCAAACTTGCTACACTAAATTCATCTTTTACAAGCATCAAATGAGTCAATGTTTAGCCTCTTTTGTACCCCATTTTGTAGGATAGCGCCACATGAAAATAACATTTTCATTTTATATCTCGGGGAAACAATGAACCTATTCCTACAAAACGTGGCACTTTATTAATGCTACTGTAGACAATGTAAACTAAAATGTTTTAGAGGGTAGGACTATTATTTTCATAATGGCGGCTGTATTGAAACATTTTAGAATACTGTGCTATCTATGAAACCATCTGACAAATTTCAACGTAAGTTTGTATGCTGGCAATATCTATCAAAATCATCAAATTTGTCTACCCAGAGCCGGTTTTGTCAGCCATTTTGCAAAATAGTGCCACACGAATAAGTGAAGTTTTGTCATCTCGAGAAGCAATTATCCGGTTCCTTCCAAATCTGGCAAACAAATAATACTGTGGTAGGACATATAAATTGTCACGGTATGTTTTAAGAGGTCCAGGTAATTATTAAAAAAAATTGCGCCCATATAAAATTCTTTAGCATAGCATGCTATATCTACGAAACAATGCAACCAATTTCAACATAACTTTGTATGCTGAAAGTATTTATGCAATCATCGAATGAGCAAATACATAACCTCAATTTTCCGCCATTTTGGAAGATAGCACCAAACGAAAAATTAGGTTTTCGTGTCCTATCTCGGGAAATAATTAACTGATGCTCACCAAACTCTGGCAATAAGTTATACTTTTGTAGTCCATCTCAATTTATATGACTTAAGGAGGTAGTCACATATTTTCAAAATAACAGTATTTTTAATATTTTATGACAGTATGCCACATGTCTCAAACAATTTCAACCGTCTTAATATGTAGCAGTATCTATGACAAACATGGAATGTGCCAATACATCTCCGTTTTGTTATCCAGTAATGAAGATACCATCACTTGAGAAAATTGAGCTTTTTGTTATATGTCCGGGACAAATTAACCGATTTACACCAAACTTTTCACACTAGTAATGGTACAGGAGGCCATGTTTAAAGAGTTAATTAGAATAAGTTTATAATTTATATTAAATAATTTTAAATATTTTAGTATATATTAGAAACATCATATATGCCTACACAGATGCTGTTTTAGGATGTTTTGTAAGATACCGCAAATGAGAAACTGAAACTTTTGTGCAATATCTATGGGACCGGTCAAGCTATTTCCATCACATTGTGCACACAAGTAGTGATACGGCAAGCCATTAAAACTACACAATTTAAGTGACTCGCACACTCCTAGTCTACCAAAACTTCAGGTTCATTGCCATCAAAGCTGATGTTCAAAATACTTCCTCTGCGATGTAGTTGGTTGCCCGTTGGTTTGCGGTAGAAAGCGTTGTTTTCGAGACTCAGGTAAGGCACGTGGGTATTTGTAATTTTTTTCAATAGTATTTCATTTGTTTATGGTCGCATATCAAATTATATAGCTTTCAAGGAGACGTCAAGACCCACCTAATATCTAACCTTTAAATAACTCCATGAAAATTATTTGCATCAATGTGAAGGAAAATAAATTCATTAGTTATATTGATAACATCTTGTTTTAAATTGCAAAAAAAAAAAAAAAAAAAAAAACTGTACGATTTTGTATACGTCTTGAAGTAGCGCTTAATATATTTTTGCAGTGTGATTTATCTCATTTGTTTACATAAGTTAGTTTTCATTTTTTGTGCGTTCCTAAAACATTAAATTTTGGTTTTGACATGTATTCATGCAAAAACTATGGGTTCAAAATTGTTTTTGCAAGGAAAGAGTAATTAATGATAATGTCTTAATGTTGAATATTATGTGGTGCAAATTTAAAATAACAAATTTTTTGTGGCCAACGGCTTTAATTAAACAAACGCACGCACTTGGGAAACATTTTGTAAACAATATTCGAAGTTGCACACAACTTTTATGAGAAATACACCAATGTTTCTGAAACAAAATAAAATGGACACTCGAAAACTGAATGGAGGAAGTGTACGAAATTAGGGCTTATAGTCTCTTCGACAGCGAGGTCATCAGAGACCAATCAGGTGGCTCAGAGAAGCAGGGACGTGGAAGAAATCAGCCATGTCCTACAATAAGGAACCATCAAAGCATTCGTCTGGTGTGGTTTCGGGAAATTATGGAAAATCGAAATCAGGGTGTCTATACAGAGAATGGAACCCAGGTCCTCTAGAAAGCGAATCCAAAAGTAATACAGCTGAGCCAACTCATTCGGTAATAAGCATAAGTAATTTCCACAGCTCTCTGTTTCTGCCATATACGTGTAATTGAAACTTGCTAATATGATTAAATATAAGCTTAATATTTGGATTTATCACCAGTGTTATTAGAAAAAAATTTGCCAACAATTTGCATTAAATGAAAAAAAAAAAATGCTGGACTAGGACCATTACTTAATTTTAGAAAGTGTTTCCTATAAAATTATATGTGTGTAAAAATAAGAAATAATTCTAAATTTTTAAGAAAATATAATTAAAATTATAAATGATTAATGCTTTTGAAGCATATTTTGTTTTCAATTTCTTGCCACAAAATTCCTACTTACAACAATGAAACTCGGACATTTCCCATAACAGTGACAAGACTATTGCAGGGGGCCGGAGTGATTTTGGAAATTCCTGGAAAACGGAAATGCATAATTCGACAGGCAAATAAAAACCCCCCTGCACAGGTGCAAGCTGTAGATAATATTTTCCTCCATGTTACGGATAAGTGGCGATAAAGGTTCTACAGAACTCTCCATAAAATTGCGGACGCGTTAATTTTTTTCTATAACTATCTTTCCGTAAATTTTACAGAACCTACAGTGGTTTCACAAAACCTCTCCTTATATTTGCCAGTTAAATTTTCTGTTTTTCTGGTAAGAAAAAAATACTACAAAAATATTTAATTTCCGCCATACGGGTATTTTACTATGTAAAAAATTCGAGTGGAATTAAAATATTTAAAAGCGAGTCAAAAGTTTTGGAGCGAATTTTTAACAGTTCATAATTGTCACGCGTACAATGTATTTGTAACCAATACTGTCAGACGTTACACACTCATAAAAAAAATAATTAGGCATAAGACTAAGTAGAGTATAGAAATATAAAACGTAGGCAGGTGCAAAGTACCCCGGGGACAAAGTAGGCTACTGAGTATCAACTGCAAGATAGTGCATAATTTCGAGCATAATTATAGATACCAGTGTTTAATAAATTGTACTTTTATTTCAGGATATAGGTGACTGAGCAGTTATCGACGCCAAAACTATCCGGGTTAGACTTCCGCCTGATCGAGCCCGGGTTTCTAGCACGTGGGTGACATGGCGGACGTTGACATTGGATTTTCTCAGGGTACTACCTTCATTACAATGCTTCTTCACCCCCTAACTTGTTTCACCTCTTCCATTCTTGAGACCAGCTCCACTTTGTGTCGGCCCCTGTCCACGTCAAGTTTTTTATTTATAATCGTATATTCGTATTAAAATATTTTTCCCGCTTCCAGTTGCTTTATTGCTATTTATTTTCATTTATTTTGAATTAGTTTATTCCGAGTTGTGACAACATTTCTGCTTAACCTACGTCAGAACTCAAATCACTCGTTTTTACATTTCTAACGAAATTAGGAGACTATGTCGTATGGTTTTCCGTGATAAACTCATACATTCTTGTAAGTTTTCGTCCATGAGGAATATTGCATTAACTTGTGTAAATATAAGATCGTTTCATAGACTAACGTCGGCCAACATACCAAGTTGTTTTCTGGCTGGCTTTAAGCGCAAGGTGTCTTTAGCTGGAGTTCTTGGTAAAGCGTGAATATGCATGCAACTTTTAGGAATTAATTCAACCTCACCTCCCTATTCATTGATAACATAAAGTGGAGAGTGGTGGAGGCTTCTCATAGCTAACCTAACATTTGAATATCTCATGTTCATAACAAACGAAAATTCCTTTAGTTATAATACATTTAAGGTAATTTGCATCAAATACAAAGTTTACGGCGATATACTTCTTGCAAAGCACGTGCAAATTGTAAATGTGCTGATTTTCAATACGAAAATTAAAACATAGCTAAGAGAGATGTAAAAAATAAACAAAGATGGCTGAAATATATTGTATTAACTAACTGAGACTCGCGACTGTCAAATCTCATACTCTTAAAATATTGAGAAAATTTTAAGATTAAATAAAATTATTATGTTCACTAATTTAAAAACTTTATAATTAGGTTACATTTACACAGCTATTTTAAATTAATAATTACAGCGTTCTGTTAATAAATAATATTCATCTATAGGTGTTAGTTAATTTGTTACTTGTCCGGCACTAAAACATCAAAATTATAATTATGATATTCTCTTATGCAAAAACTATGTAGGCCCTAACCGGACATTATTTTCGGAAAACAAATGAAACAAAATTTATTGCTAAAGAGATAAAAATTGCTTGGTAGAAATATAAAAGTATGTCGTCATTTATCTCAAAACCTTGGGAAGTCCCAAACCAAAAACGAAAATAAAATTAAATATATTAACTCTTGAAAGTCATTCACTTCGCAGCCAAAGTTAAATCGTCTTAAGGCGATTTTAGTAGCCAAGGGTGGTTCATTGGGCTTTTTAACCTTCGAGATCTGGGAATGTATGCGTGTGTGTATGCCGTTTACAAACATGTTGACAGATTTAGAAGGAGCTTTGCAACGAGGTATTTAGGGCAAATGGAAAATATGTGAAAGGAAGATAGAGCAACCTATAAATTCAAGAGACAGATAAAGGCTTAGGTTCGTTTAGTATAAGGGTCTACCATTTTGCTATAAGCGTAATTAACCAAAAACTAAAAAAATCTATATAATCTCCTTTATTTTTATTCTCACTAAAATATTGGTTGTTCACGGTTAAATGAGCTCTTTTAAAATAAACCATTGAAATATGCCACTGTCCCTACCTGTGCATATTTTAACGGTTACACTAACAGGCATGAACTCAGAAAAGTTGGTAACAACGAAAGTAAAGTTGTTCCATTTATTGAGGTTTAGTTAAGATTGTTAGGTAAAAATTAAGTACCGAAAGTATTTATTTTACTTTCCAATTTTTCATGGTTGTAAGCGTAAGAAAAAGCAAATTTAAAAAATATTTACGTTTCTAATAAGTTCACATTATCACTTGACCGATGCATAACTTAAGTGATAAGGCCGATGACAATGTTAATTTTACATCTGGTGGAAGGATACACAATGGGCTCACAAGTGTATCTTAAGCAGGGCTTTCAGAAGTGCTCGGCTTACCGTGAACAGCATGGAACTTCAAGACTGTTCACGGTAAACTGAGCACTTTTGAAAGCCCTGCTTAAGTTCTACTTGTACTTATTCACATTGCGTGTTATTCCGCCACAAATAAAATTAATATTGCAGTGGACCTGATCACTTTATTCATGCGTCGGCCAGTGAAAATGCGAAATTATTTCAAAAGTAAACATAGTTCCAGTTTGCGCATTCTTGCACTAACGTGCATAAAAAAAACAGAAAGCAAAATAAATAATTTTAGTATTCACTGAATTAATTTATCGTTAAACCTTGGAACCACTTTCCCTCTGACCTTAGAAAAATGTCACTGCCTCTATATGCATATATTTTAACGGGTACACTGAGTGACATGCGCCCAGTAATGTTGCTAACGGCGGAGGGAAAATAGTTCCATATATTTGCGTAGAAAAAAAGTGTTAGGTAACCATTTGTGATAACGGAAATTTTTCTTTAACTTTCTGTTATTTTTAGTACATCAAAGTGTAAAAATAAGCAGATTTTAAAAATGTTTACTTTTCTAATAATTTCAGAGTTTCACTTGACCGACGCAGGAATAAAGTGACGAGGCCCATGACAATGATAATTTTACATAAGGTGGAAGAATACACAACGAGCAATACAAGTAGATCATAAGCAGTGCTCTCGAATGTGCTCAGTTTACCGTGAACATCCTATATAGTATATTTGCGGTTTCTTCACACATTTGAATCAAGCCATCGAAAAATCTCCCCCATGTTCAGTTGTTTTCTTAACATATCACGTATCACAAACGTTTTATACTAGTGTTAACATAAAAGTATCTTTAGTTAAAAGAAATTTTCACTTATTTTTTTAATATAAATTATAATAATTCATTTATAATTAATATGAATAAAAAAAGGCAGATTATAGGTGTGCCTGCCAGGAAATAGTTCATTTACAAAATAACATTTTACTTGATGCGGCCCATGGTATGGTGTAGTTTTCTACACTCGGTTAATTTTTGTTTGCACGTGGCGGAGGGATATCCTGGAAGTGTAACTTTAGCAGGGCTTTAGAAAAGTTGGAAGTAACCGTGAACAGCATATATCGAAAGTTGGCACACGATGCTTTCAGCGTCGCCGCAGGAGCTGCTGTCCCGTGTCTTTGCGCCCTTTCCTCGGCGAGGGTCTGCAGTTTGTATGTCGCGCCGGCTCCGTGTCGGGCCCCGGAGTTTCCCAACTTATTTGCCCGCCGCGTGATATATTGTGTGCCGATAAAATCAATGGCCCGCGCCGAGAAAATGGACAGCCTGTTGAATGCGCGCCCGTGATGGATGTGCCGAACCTTGTGGCGGGGTCGGATACCAGATAACTGGAAATAACCGGCGGCGCAATAACTACCAGTTATTAACTCTTTTTTTCCCCAGCACACTTCACTACGCTACCAAGTTCGCAACGAAAAAAAAAAAAAACAGGAGCAAGAAATATCGGAAACATTATTTATGGCGGTGTGGTGTTTTATTTTTTTCCCTGGACGTGTAGTTTTGTGTTTCTAGAATCACTTCCACGCCCCCCCCCCCCCCNCCACACTATTAAATAGGCAAGTACAGATTGCATTCCGAAAGTCAGGAATTTTCAATTCTCATGTGTTTTGCATTTACTGTACACGAGCTTAGATCACTTCATTAGGTTATGACTTATAAGAAATAAAAACTATACAAATGGTCGCTATTAAAAATTTTAAACAAAATATTTTTTTTCAGTTAAGATGTTAAAATTATGTTTTAACTTGTAGAATATTTTAACAATATGTGTTACGAGAGATTTTTTGAAAAATGCAGAACGATAATACCTTTGGTCGAAAGTTTTTAGTATATATTTTTTGCAAATAAAATATCTACAGATAAAATAGTAGTCTGTAAATTTAAACACAAAATTACTTTACTTTATTGAAAAAAAAGTAGTNAAATTTAAACACAAAATTACTTTACTTTATTGAAAAAAAAGTAGTTTGATTTTCGCGCAATAAGGGAACGACTGGATGTAAGACAATGAATTTTCATAATTTACGTTTTGTTATTTAACAAAAATAATTATTTGATTAACAGTAGTTTTAAGTACCTTAATGAGACTTTATCACTTAATGCACAATTAAATACATTAAAAAACTAATAAGCTTTATACATTATAGTAAAAGAGTTGATTACAAATTTAATGAAATTCTTTGCGTAATTAATTACTTTTTCTTGTCAGAAAATGTATTGCGATACTTTTAATATGTTAAATTAACTCTGTTATTCGTTGAACTTCATTTTTGTATGCCCTGATGTAGAAATAATTTTCCCTCTAAATATCTCATGAGAACGTCGATTACTGTCTTCTGAATCTACCATGAACTGCAAAGCGAAAATCGCTACAAATATACTCGGGCCCTGCTCATTAATATGAGATAGAGTGAGCATATGGTGGGAACCTTATCGCAGCCGAAACTTCTCTAAGCCTTTGGCTTGTCCATGCTACGCACGTGAATTTCCCGTTAAAATTATGGACGAGTGTGAATGAAAATTACTGTCTCTTCCATAAAGTTATAGGTNTACGCACGTGAATTTCCCGTTAAAATTATGGACGAGTGTGAATGAAAATTACTGTCTCTTCCATAAAGTTATAGGTGCATGCACATTCTCAATTTCGAAAATAAACACGTAACTATAAAACAGTAAAATAAAAATTTAGAACTTCTTACCTTTAATGATACTGGCTGTCAAATCAGAGACATAAACTGAACACCGTTGCACTTCTGCACTGCTGATCTCTAGGAAAAAGAGGAGTAATTGATTAGTAAACAATAAAAATACCTAAATGGAAAGTATTTTTTTANACTGCTGATCTCTAGGAAAAAGAGGAGTAATTGATTAGTAAACAATAAAAATACCTAAATGGAAAGTATTTTTTTTATTATTACTGGTATATTTGCCGTTATTACTAAAATAAATATATTGTTTCATTCATTTAAAACAAGTCGCAAGTAAACAGACGTATAATTTTTACAAATCAATTTGGACTAAGATTTCTGTTTAACCGTTAACAGTTTTATTCATGTGAATGATGTTATGAGATTAGCTGTATTTCCTAGTTTAACAAAATCTCATGCTATCCAACAAAGAGAATAAGTAAAATAATCCAAGCTTATCTAACACGGATATATATAAATGAATCCAATGGCACAGATTTGTTGTAAAATGATTAAAAGTTAAATGTGTAGCAGCTTCAAAATAAACACTTATAATCTATTTCGCCAAATTTTTCTCGAAACATCTGGATATGATTACGAGAACTGATGTTAAATTACTCACTACACGTAGCGGTTGGCATCTCATACTGATTAAGTACAGACGAAGTTGCTTACATAATACATACATAAAGAAATATATAATTTCACTGGGCCGGTGTAAAATTATACCATATTCTTTTACAGTTTATTAATTAGGCTTACCTGTTTAAGTTTATGAAACACATAGATTTCTACTCTATTTTTTTTAATCTACAACCTTTGGAACCTCTCTATGTACATGTTTAAGAGAATTATACATAAAAAAAATCATCAAGTGTTTTAGGCGGGAATATATTCCTTTTCAGTTTTTTTACACGAACAGTTATTCCGACTATTACATATGTGGACACGTGGACACAAACTTACAAACCGTGCACTGATGAAGAAGGGTCAGCTTGACAGCTATCCGGTCAGAACATCACGTTCTTAGATGAAGGGCGTACACTAAGCTATACACTATTTTTGAAGAAATTACTCTTTATACGTCATATTCTTCTAGCACCCATATAAGCGTTACGAAAAATGTGTTTAAAACCATTACTATTAAATTTAGATAAACAGACATTAGGAACAATAATAATACTTAATAGTATCGAAATAAATCTCATGCCGTAATTTTAAACACTGCATCCGCAAGAGATTTTATTGTAATGCAATTTCCCCAAAACACGTCTTGAACATAGGAAATATCTGAAGAGAAACAGCCATACCATATAAAGTCGTCGCTTATTTATTTTGTTCGTTTAATAATAAATAATTGTATTGCTGGTAGGGTATACAATCAGTGAGACGTACCTCATCAGCATTCTAAACGGTTTCATTTGCGAATTAATACGTAAGATATCTTATTAATAATTACCGTTACATGATGATAATTACCACACAAATGTTTTCCCATTATAGAAGACGTCGGCTCATAAATGTGGATATAATAGTCGTTAAAAATTATTGTACTTATTTTAGCCGGACTTTAAAAATAAAAAAAGTTCTTAAATAGTCCATTACTACAAATATAAACAATTACAAACGGCTCTACGTATTTTAATTAGCTGATATTCTAGTGCTCAGTGTTTTATATCGAAATATGTGAAAAAGAAACAAGCTGCTACCTATAGCTATAAAATCTTGTAATTTATAAGGACAGGAAACGCAAATAATGGTATTTATATTAGAAATTTGTTGTGTCCAACGTTTGCATTAAATCAGTCTATTAGTATACACACATTCTCTGGTCTAAACGTGAATTTCAGTGAGGGATGTTTTGCTCTAGGTGTTTCCAGAACTTAGTACTGATTACTGTCAACAAACGTAAGTGCGTGTACACACACAACCAATCATATACCTATATACATATATGTGTGCAAAATTGACTGCATATTTCATTGTGTGGTGCAATGATTGAGCACGCAAATTGAAACCGATGCGCGAATATATTATTAAATAATTGTTTCCTTCAAAAATATTTATGAAGATGAAACCTTTTGATACTTATTTCTTTTATATATCAGGAGGTTAATTTTTTTTAAGCTATGCTTGATAATGGAGAAAACGTTACTTATTTTTTGTAGTTTTCCATCGTTTCCGAAAAAAAAATATACATTTTTTTATCATTAATGAATATGACATTTTTAATTGCAACAAAATCATTTTTCTATATTGCCAAGAATTCGCTATCAAAGAGAATTGTTTATTAACACGATTTTCAAATTTTTCATCATAAGAAATTTGTTTCATGATTATTAAAAAAAAAAAAAAAAGAGTTGAAATTTATTGCATACACAAATTCACAAGTCAGACATTTTTGCCAAAGTTTTTTATTTTAATTTAATTTCTTTCAATTTTATTAATTTTTTGAAGACAAACTAAATGTTATTTAAGAATTATTCCTTTTTAAAATTATATTTATGAAAATTATGAATTTAATAATGTACAGGAGATGAAAAGACAATTTATTATAATACAGCAGTATTTCAGTTGCAAAACATTCCTAGAACAAACCTGAAGCCTTAACAAATAAAAATAAAAGTTCCAAAAAGAGACTTTACAGATGACGTCACACAAATATGAGCCTGCTACAAATATACAACTCTCAACATGCACACATTGCAGCAAGTGTAATTTACGATAGATTTATATACACTTTAAGCAAACGCTTATTTCTGTTCGATGGCAATCACTCGTACTTATGAATGGTCACATAAAACACCCAGAAATAAAATTTGGATTTTAAAATTACTTATTAAAGCTATTGCGATAATGAGATGTGTATATAATTACAGTTAGGCAATTATTTTGTATCAGCAAATACGGACTTTTATTATTTTATTATCTTTTCTGCTAAAATTGATACTGAAAACTATGTAATATGTAATAAACATCATTAATTTTTCCGAAACAAATTTGTAGTTTATGTACCTTTGTTGGTCGTCATTTCTTACGACATTATTTTGAAGCAACTTGATAACAGTAGAATCATTTCCGAATATTTGTGACATCAACTTGAAAATCTATTATTCATAAAATATTTCAGTTGGAAATAAAGGATTTCATTAATGTATGGTCTACTGGCTAACAGTTCTTTAATTTCAATCATGCATGAACAACGGAAGGGTGTTAGAAGTGCTGGAAATAGTTCGTTGATCGGATTTCGGGTTTGACGGGTCTAATGGTTAATTTTCCTTGTGACACCCAATTATTTGCCTTTCCCCATGAAATTATCCGTAAAAATACTGCCTGATGATATTTCTCAGGTTTTTACATGGCAGGAAGTCCAATAAAGCATTTGATGAAGGGTATATTCTAAGAACGCGTCCGAGATATTTTGGCAGTATGAAAACACGGTCGCATTGATTCACTTTTTAAAAAGGCTATCTAGGAGAGGACATTTTTAGTCTGGCTCTTGTAGTCCGAAACTTTATTTATTGAACCATTTTTGGCACTCGAAGTCTACCATATTACTGATTAATTGTACTTTACGTTTTTGCATACTTTACTATATGCTCTGAACAATTACGCGATGTGCCCAATTAAGCATGTTAAAAACTCAGACTTGAATAGTAAATCTCACGTTTTGTTCTTGACGTTCCCGAAATTTAGATAGTGCACTTAAAAGTTTTGGGAGTTCTTATTAGTTACTTAGATAAAAAAAATACCGTACTCTATTAATGTTTTGTAGTATAAACCAAATCCTAGCCCTTATCACGGNGTTCTTGACGTTCCCGAAATTTAGATAGTGCACTTAAAAGTTTTGGGAGTTCTTATTAGTTACTTAGATAAAAAAATACCGTACTCTATTAATGTTTTGTAGTATAAACCAAATCCTAGCCCTTATCACAGGAAATTTGTACAAGTTAAATAAATAATTTGTTACTCTGAATGAAATAAGCTGTCAAATATCTACCCACGAGGCTTGCTTCAAGTTTCAGTTGACTTAATCACGTTTGAAGGACACTGTACGAATGTACAAACGTTAAAAATAATAAGATTTAAAAAACCTGCGTTGCGCCAAAATATAAAAAATAAATCTGATATCTCGCCCATGACACCAGAAGCTGTATTCATTATCCTAACAACAAACGATTTGTTTGCTATTATGCCTACCTATACTGATAAAGCTGTAAAAATAATTGTTACCAGGAATTTAAGAAACAAAATGTACAACGTAAATAAGGCAGTACATCCTCTATTATCTTGTTACGGCTTGAAAGTGACATATAACTACAAGCATAATAGAATAGGAGCAGACTGATAACAAGTTAAAAAAAAAGTCTAAGAAAATAGCTCTATTTTATAGTGAAATTAATTTTATTCGTTATATGAAATATTGCGTTTTACTGAAATGTTAGAACAGACTTTCGTAAAGTTATATTAAAACATATTTCATCTACATATGTCTTTCTAAGTAAAATGCTATTCTTATTTGAAAATGGAAACTTCGCACGGTTGTAGTTTAGTTGCAAAATTTTAAAACATACCTTGAATATTGCCCAATTCTTCCGAACATTTACCACTAGTCTTCTTCGCAAGCGATCATTCTTGTAATAATAAGAACAAATTCACAAAAAAAATCATTTCGGTTCCATTTCTAGTTTATCATGGTATCAAGAAAATCTGAAATTTTTATGTATTTCTTTTATCAGGAAATACTACTTTGTGTTTTATGGTGTAAGAGAGGAACTTAAGTGATGGTAAAATAAACAGAAGCATTTAAAGAAAACCTCTGTCATAGTTTTTTATTGTCTCATATCATCATAGAAATACACTCATTTGTAGGTGACGGGCAGTTTTAATACGCTTTCTCCACCACCGTTATTCTGTCATACACCATGAAATGTTTGCCACTCACATATTTCGATTTGAAATTCTTACTTACGGACGGGCATTTTGTTTTTCATGGCACGTGAATTTCTCCTGGTAAAATAGTGTGTTAAGGTAGGCTATCGAAGCATGTCATCAAACCGAGCATTATTGGCGTGAATTATGTCACTTAATAGACCCCCGCGGTATTTTGAACTATTGATTTGTGAAGTTACTAAATGGGTTCCGTAAAAATGCATGGGATATTCCTGTATCAGTACTAGAATTGCAGACAGATAATTTCATCCACCGCCACTGAGTTTACTTTGAAGAGGACGGACCACAGGCCCGTCTGTCTTTATTTATTGTTCCTCGAGGGAAGCAGTTCTCGAAGTTCTTCGCCGCATCAACAGTTGTGCTCCCGATATGCAAATAAATGCTTGAAACTCGCTGCTTTTGATGTCTTTTTCCATTTGCTTGTCCTCGACAGGAGGTAATTTCGCAGAGGGCCAGATAGCCAGGGCATGGCGTTTTGTCTCTTCCACTGTCACGCATTATAGGAAAGTAAATTTCCAGTATTCGCTGCTCAGGCATACAAGTTCTGATCCATTACGAAGTCCTGAATTTACTCTTTTCTATCCAAGCGGATTTTCAGAATATTACAATTTTTAAACTGTCTCACTTACAGGAGGAGATAATTTAATGTAATCTTTTAATGGCAAAGTCTTACGGAGTTAAACCATAATGAAATGTGGCATTATAGCTCAAAACGTAATTACACATTAAAAAATAATAGCTCCATAATACGGTCAGATATAAATACAAGTGCTAAGCAAATGAGATTATCCCTGTTTATTTCAGCAGGTAAAATATTTCGGGAATTCAAATACCTATTTTGAAGTTATTTAATACTTTCTTGTATACTAGAGGTGTAGGCGTTCTTTCAAATTGAAGTTTAAACATAGATATATTTTTAAGGACATTGATCTATTCGAAAAATTCAGTTCATTATGCGTTTTTATTCTCTATACATGTTTTTATTCATGGCACCTTCTAAGGCTGTACAAATGTAGTAGCTTAGTAGCGTAGAGCTAAACTATTATTTTTTAGGCATGTTTAGTTTATACGCTCTGAGGTATTTTTATTTTCACCTTTTATAAACGTTCTTATGCATATTTTGACAAAGCATACTTAGATTTTAAAATTCGTGGTTGTATTTTATAAGTAACAGTTCCATATATTCACATGTGTTAAGAATAGTATCATACAAATCATCTCCTTTATTAAATAATACTGCTGAAAAAATTAAAAAATAGTAATTATTATGTCAATATCTAGACCGGAAGTGAATAAATCAAGAAATCTGATATTCTATCACAGAGAGTAGGTTTTACAAATCATTTAGTTAACAATTATTCACATATATAGGCCTATATATAAAATATATACTTTTCGCAAAGCAGTACCAATCTTTAATAAATCAGTAAGCGATTGCCTTTAAGTATGTTTTTATTACAAAGTAATAAGTTATTGCTGATAAATGTATATCCCTTGACATGTTAAGTTTAGCGGATGACTTAAAAAGTACACAGATATAATCTATATGTTTCCTCACTGTCAAGTAAAGTATTATTTCAGCAATTTGAGTAATTTTAAGAATTTTCGTGGGTCGATACAAGTGATAATAAATCGTGGCAGTGCGTGCGTACGCAAGGGCAATTAAAATAAGAGGAGGTCTGTGGAAATACCTGCAATAAAGAGCAAACGACGCGCAAGTTGTGCGCGTCACGTGAAGCTGGCTTGGCCCAGGAAGAAAGCCGTTACGAGCAAATGTTGTTAGCAGCGCTTGTCTGAATGCTGAGTGCGGCTGCCAACGCCGCGCGAGGGAAGAACTTATGGAAATACCGTGGCATTAAACAAAGTTTTCTGTAGGAGAGCAGCTTTGCAGAAATGTTACGCATAAATTTATATATATAAAAAAAATACCCTCGGTAGCAGCATTTTGTCGAGTTTAAATTCACTTTTTACCTCCCCCCCCCACCCCTCGTTCTCTACGCTATGAGAAATGCTACAGGCATGACTCATTTCTGACTTTCAGAGTGCACTAGGAACAAGAACAATGTAAACTATTACGAGTACAGCAAGTGCACTTGTATTGTACATAATGTACAATACTCATTTATTGTTTAATTCTGAAATTTTTTCATCATGAGTTCACTTGATGATGTTGTATTATTCTGCCCCTTTTTTAAAATTAAGTTTTGGCATTTAACGCAATTAAGATTTATGGATTGAAAATTGATGCATCACAAAAAATATGCAGGTCAAACTTGATTTTTAACAATTAGGCACAAATATTTATTTCTGGTTTGCAGATTGAACTCAGTGAGAACTACTGCAAATTAACAGTAATTTACGAGTATAGTTTCTACAAATCAAAATTCATATTTGTGCAATTTATATACCACAGACTTCTGTACGTACAATAAATACTGTACAAACTTATGAAACACTGTATTCCTCACAGAAAATTTAATACATTATTTTATTACAGTCTTAAACTGAAGATAAAAAATCGTTCCCCATTACCTATAACTTTAACTACTTTTCCCTCAAAATACTCTAATTAATGTTATATAATAATACAATTAATTTTAACTTTAAAACTAGTAGCAATTATTTATTAGATGTCTAAACACTTAAAACTATTGAAAGCGACAGGTAATACGGATTTATTGGAATGGTCACCAATTTTTACGTATATGATTTGGATATCCACTTCAAATATTGTTATTTAGTAAATAGATACTCTATTGAAATATAACATTAGAATAACTTACATTTACTCATAAATCGTAATTATGAAAAAAGTAATTTATTTTAAGTGCAATTAACAGATAGGATATACGGCTGTTATAATGCATTTGTAAGACCTGAGATACTATGGGAGTTCGCTACAAATTTTAAGCGTGGCTTTGATGAAATAATCAGGAAAAATAATTATAATGCTTACAGCGTATAAATCAGATGAATTTGGTACATAAACTAGCTGAGTTTCAACAAAAAGATACACCGGAGAGAAAAAATTGCTATATTTCACAACCATTCCCACAAAAATGTATAAAAATATCGTAAACGTAATTCAGAGTATTTATTTACACAATATTATTTCATAAATTTATACCTGATCACTTGTAGTTACTGAGTAACTATATTATTATTTTTCATAACCTTGTAATACTACTACCAATCATATTCAAAACCACTAGTAATACCAATGTTTAATTTGCGATGTTAAAATTGTCAGAATTTGATAAGCCATACAGTGTCAATACCTCTCGTATCGAGAGATAAACTTGGATGATATGACACTGGCATTAGAGAAATAAATTTTTCTATTCAAGTATACAAATGTAACACTAAACAAAATGAAATTTATAAAATTTCTGACAGCAAAATTTAATAAAGATGAGTGTTTGGCATACTATAACAAATTTAATAGAATATTGACAGCTTAACTATAAGTCATTTTACGTAATGCGATTATTGAAATTCGTAAGAATTGGAGAGAATAATTTCCTACTGTGAAAATGTAAATATATTTTGTTATATATTTAATTGTAATGATATGAATCAGAGGCGCGTTGATAAGTACGACTACGAAAAAACCGAGACTTTTGAAACGCCATAATTTTTAGAATCAAATTTGAAACGAAACCTATTTTAACTGACACTCTATTTTCATAAATAGGAGATAAATAATTAGAAATGTTTTTATTTGTTCTACTAGAATTATTCTTCCATGTTTTACACAAAATTCTAAACTTCATAACATTTATTTTATCGTTAATAAAAAAAAAAACCATTCAAAATGTAAATCTGCTTCGGTGAATTCTCAGATAGACATAGAAAAAGTGGTCGTGACAAAATTTTGTTTTCACAATATACATTTATTCAAATTTTTCCAGCGTTAAAAACGTTATTTTGTAGTAAATGGAAACTATATCTGATTGCAAAATAAGAACGGTTTTCATCGGCACTATCAATTTTGTGGACAAAATATAATTATTTTGTTGCCGTAAAGCATTATGCACAATTGAATAAAACCAAATAATTCATTTGGCCCAAAATATGGTTATTCATTAAAGGAATGTATATTAAAATAAAATTACATCTTAATTTAGACTTGAAAGCAGTTTTCAGAGCTGTAATTAAATTATCATTATGTTAACACTTTGGTAAATATCGTAAATATTAAACAGAGTTTAAATCATATCGAAAATTTATTATGTACATCTGCAAGTGCAGAAATGTGCTACACGATTACTAGTTTGATTATTCAATTATAAATCAAATAGTTTATAAAGAGGTGTAAGAGAGCTGCCATGTATGAATAAGAAAAACTTTACCATTTGTACTTTTTTACTACGCATGTACGCTTTTAGGTAATTTCACAAACAATTTATTACACTGTACTCTTGTTTTTTCAAAAAATAAAATTCCAAAAGGGCCATGTGAATCTTCTCGATAATCAATGCTAAAATATTTTTGTTCTTTCCTAATTATGATGTGCGTATTGTCATAACGCGTTTGAGACGAAGCATTTATTGTGTACAAAATTTAGGAACGTATGTTTTATGTACCTTACATCGTTAAAGATCGGAAACTTATTGTTACACTAATTACTACACATTATTATTTTACAATACCAAAAACATCACTTTGCCAACAGTCTGCGGAAGTTAATACAAACCTTTAATTCGATATCGGTCTGAATAATTTCAATTATTGGAAACTTGCATGAGGTTCTATCGTACCTGATGAATTAACTTATTGCAAAATGCAATTTCCCACGTTTCTGTTACAAAAATACAATCAAAATCAACGTGGTTAGGCCAAGCGCGAATGCAATAAAATAAAACATTATTTTAACGAAGAAGAAAATTATTTATATATTGGTACATTAAAAACTGTGAGAACGAAAACAAACCGGTAAATTCCACCCGAAGTTATTATTAACGTTAAAAAAAAGTCGGCTTAGAACTGTCGAAACTACGTTCGGAGATGATAGGTAACTTCCAGCTCAGCTCATCAATTTGAACTTGTAACCAAAACATAAGTTTGTGGAGCGTGTTACTGAAAAATCTGACCAGTCTCTCATTTTACGGTTCAAAATTTCTGATCGAGTAGCATGAAGAGAGAGAAAACTTTGTTATCTCGGAGACTATAGTCCACTCATGGTTACTTCCAACTTATCTGAAGCGCCACTTAAGTCTTACATTTGTGCTATTCCTCCACCTGAGTCAAACCAAACTTTTATAAGGTCAATAGAAAACGTCACCAAGTGGACAACGCACCGCATTCGTGCGCACTCAGGTTCGTGCGCATAAGAGCTATTTCTTACCAGGCATTACCAACTCACCGATTTTCTCACCAGTGTCAATTATATTAGTTATAAACGAAGTATTATAATTTATTGGTTAAATATAAGAAAATGTTTGGTTTAAAAAAAAATAAAATATTTTGTGTAACATAAGTACTAAACCCTTTTGATTCATTGCATATTTAGGGAAAAATCAAACAGATAAAAAAATGTGTGATTTTTCCAAGGTTTGTTTTAAAAGGTGTGAAGACACCGCGAATGCATTTTGTTTCACGTTGTAGCGCTAGCGTGTGAAGGAAGAGGAAGGCGGGTAAGAGAAGTGTGTGGCGGTGTGTTCCAGGGTGAAAGCGGCGGGGACGAGTGCTGAGCCTGCACGGAGCCTGGAGCCTGGAGAAAGGCGCTGGAAGGCGGACCGCGCATCGCCCTGGAGAGCAGCCCCTCCGAGCCGGTGAGTTATTGGAGCACGGCCCTCGCCGGTCTTGGAACTGACGGCCGACCACTCCTCGAGTTCTGCCTGCTGGAGTCGGTCCAAGGCGTCCGCCACCCCCCACCCCTTCCAACCACGTCGCAAGGACACCAACCCCCAGGGAGACGGGGCGGAAAAAAAAGTATACCACTGTCACAAATTACTAACTCCCCGCAAGGGGAGGAATTCCGAGAAAAAAAAAAGACCGAGAGAGAGCACATTTTCAACCGAATTCAGCTTCGCTGGGCGTTATCCCATTAGGTTATTATACGACGGACTTGCCAAAAAATCGTTTTTGAAAAAAAAATCATTTCGGTTACCCCCCTACCTCCTAGGCGAATTTGGCGTCGGAGACTCTATAAAAGAGGTGACGCTTGTTCTTCAGGAAAATATGCGGAGCCATTAGAATAATGGTGATAATACATTTCGGCACCTTTTACTAAATCAAAATCGGCTTCGCCCAAAACTAAATATCTGGAAAGCGTGAGTAATTTACATTTGGTTATTATTTTTTTTGTTTATTTTGGCGGAAAATGCGGGAAAAGTTGCAGGACATGTGCTAACGTTGCAGGCCAAAGCGAATCCGAGCGAACTTTTACTGGACAAAACTGAAGTTTATTCACTGACAGTACGAATAATGAATCTCGCAACTTAATAACAAACTTTTGTAAGTATATTCCAGCACTATTTTTTGGGTGTTTAAGCTTTATGGTGAAAATAATGACGCAATGTTTCAAGAAATCGTCTGCCTTCTATCGTTTCACCGAGTATGCAGGGAAAAAGATTTCCATTGTAGGTTTTTTTTTGCACTTGTTAGCGATCTACTTTCTTTTGAATGTGTCGAATTATTGCAGAATATATAGACCTAGGTCAAGTTTATATAAATGTTGTTTTATTTAATTGTTTACAACTTACATAACATTTTCGAGCGTAGAATATTATAGTCTTTTTCATTTTTAAGTAGAAATTAAACACACTAGAGAAATAACTCAAAATGTTTAGATTTTTTGACAGTGTTGTGAGAATTTTGGCATTATCAGTTTTAAAAGAGCAATATATCACAACAATAAAATAAGTTTTCTTGAGGGAGTGGGCTTAAATATTAATCAGTGTGTACTATCACAGATTGAATTTTTGTGTCTGTTACGATTAAAGAAAAGGGGGAAAACAGCCATAATTCGTGTAGACAATTAATAAATATAAATTAGAAACAATATGGACCTGATATATTATCTTCACGGAATTTTGAACTCTAAATGGAAAATTAATGCATTTTTGCTGCGAAGTATTGTAAAAATATACACTTCAATTACTAGTACTTAAAAAAAAAAAAATTTATTTGAAAAACATTTTTTTTGAAATATGCTTATGAAGGTCGAACATAGCCTCTAATTTATTATGATGGAAGTTTTTGCGAAGTCGGAAAAATCATCAAATATCTCTGTATTAAATTTATTTAAATTACAGTAAGTTTATAAGTAATACAAAGTTAATTTTAAGTTAATTCTTCTAATTGTTCGAATGAATTAAAAAAATATTATATTGTCATAATTATTATTAATTTGCTTAAAAAATTATTTTTATTTACGCAGTTGTCACATGTGTTATCTCATATAAGGGTATATAGACATTGATTTTTGTTTTAACTATAACGTAGTTACATCATGCAGTACATTGGCAAGTAAAGACTGAACTTATTTCCCAGAACTTAACAGCGATGCAGTTACATTGTTTTAAAAACATTATCATGAGGATTTTACTGCCGCGAAAAGCTGTTGTTAACAATTTTATTCAGTTGTATTAAACAATAAAATTCATACATTTTGTAACTGATTATTAATTTTATTAAAAAAACTTATTTAAAAAAACATTTAATAATTTTTTCATTAATTATTTTAGTTAGTAACATATATATATATATAAATTATTTGCCAGACAGATGTGGAGCAATATAAGAATTTGCACATAAGAAGATAGTTGCTCCTTTCTGCCATTACGTGTGCACAATTTGGTCATAATATGTATCCTTTGTAACATGCCCATGCGTTGAGACGTAATTAGTGATGAATGAGAATGTTCAAGTGTCCTAAGTTGCTCTTCTATGCTATAAGGTTATTTTGTTTTGTTATCACGATAAGAAATGTAATTTAAAGAAAATACTAAATCAGTAGAAGAATAATTCTTAGCTTTTTTTTTGCGTAACCATGAGGAATTAACTCTTAAATTTTATGCGGGACAAATATCTTATACGTTATTTAAACACACCGTTTGCTTTACCATTAAACTACTCTCGTAAAAAGAATGCCACGAAACATTTATTGGAATCCCGACAGTCTCAGTTTGCAATTAAGTTATATTTTCTAACAGAGTTATAATTTATAACGGTTGTAAAGTTGAATTTTATTATTAAACTTAAAATTTAAATATAAGCAAAAATATACATTAAATTTTTAAGAAAATGTTTTAAGAAATTTGGTTGCCAAAAATATTATTTCTATATGATATATAAGTGCGTGACTGGGCATATTATTTTGAAGTTATTATCATATAGTTTTTATATTAAAATCCATTTCGTTTATTGTCATTAGTATATTTCTTGGTGTCACAGAAAAAAATCTAGAAAATTCCCGAAAATAATCTAAAGCATTATATCATTTTTCAGAAACTCTAATGACTGAATATTTTTGCCATAAACTTTAGCGGATTAAAATAAATGATATTTTGATTGTAGTGCTTTGTGATATAAAATGCATTTTGTGACTTTTTCTTAAGTCTTATATATAGACGTTAAACTAAAAGCTGCGCAATCAAATTTAATAATTACAACAAATTGTTCATAAATATATTCTGAGTATAACATGTTATTACAAGTTATAAAAAGAAACTAAAATAGAAATTCATTTCAAGTTAAATTTTTTTATTTAGGTACACAAAGATGTATAATGTCGCAAAATAAATATGTTATTACCACTTTCCGCTATAAAGCATATCATTAATATTAACTGGAAAATTTCCGCTACGTTTTTTCTAAAGTATATTATACAAAAGTTTCTCAACATCTTAAATGTATTAAAAGAATTGCCTAACATGGCTTATGAAACGTGGTTTTCTTACTATTAAGAAATTCCTCCCAAATTTTCACCTTATTTTGTAATATCACTAATTGTAATTACAAGTTTTAAAAATTATTACAGCTCCACACTTTTTGATGAATAACTTAAAGTAAACAATTCTATATAAAATATAACTAATAGTTAAAAGTATACGTCATATACATAAAATTACAGAACCATTTCAACAGCACTAATAATTTTAATGCAACACAATACATCACATGGCATATAATTTCGTATAATAAAATTATAAATAACACACAAAATACTTTTACTACTGAAGTCCAACAACTGTATCACACCGCGGTTACTGTTTCTGGCAAAATTTATCTTTCTTTGTGGACAATTATTTTCTCTGTGGAATAAATGTAACTGTTATAAATAAAAAAAAATACATGCTTTAAATGTTGCACCTATAATAACTAAAATTACTTCTAAGCTACGATTAAGCTTTTTTTAGTGACGTATTAATGATCTCACTGATAGGTATAGCAGCATATTTCGGTGATTTCTTTCACCCTACACTGATACATAAAGTTAAACGCGGCCAAATGCAAATTACGCAAATACTTAATTTTCTATCTCACAACAGACTTTTGTTAATGCCAGATAACTATGCCAGGTTTAAAAAAAATTGAAATATGGATAACATAGAGTTCAATTATTATAAATGGGTGTATTCTTATTTAAATACTAAATATTTAACAAAACCACGCGTTCTGTGATATATTTAGTACAATTTCCAATGATTTATTATTTTATTTTAATCATGAAAAGGTCTACCTTAAATCCAAAATTCCATCTACAACCAAACATTACAAAATAATTTTCAAGAATGCCACAGAACATTTTTCATTTGACGAGGCCTTACCGAAATTTTCGTGGAGATAACAATTTTGTGAAAACAAGACAATTTGTTTACACGTAGGAAAGAAAGAGCACTCGTATGGAAGTTGTTAACCAACAGTCTTGTGGAAACTACAAAATAATTTTTTCCAAAAACATTTGTCAAAGCCTATACCAAAATATATTTTGTAAATTCGAATAAATATTTTCTTCAGCAAGTCGTAAAAATAAGAATACATGTGTTTAAAGGACCTAATAAAAAACAAAGCTTTATAATTTTAAGAATAGGTAGAATTTTTTGGAATAATGACTCCCAAACAAACACAGGAGTTCGCAATTATTGATCAGAATTTTAGCAGCTATATCACAAGAACCTGACAATTCTTGCAAGTATTGTTATCACTTCCAAGATATTTCAAAACGAAAATATAGCCTTTTTTCATTACTTTATCCTCAAATGAAATATCAACTTCTCCTTTATGTGGTGTTTGTTGTAGTGTTTCCTTAAGTCTCTTTCTTAGAAAATTTAACATCATGAATTCTACATTGTCAACCTTAAAAAAACAGTGGTCAATGTTGAAATGTGAAAATACCTGTTGTATGAATTCAAAACTTAAAAATAAAATACTTTAAAAGAGAAGCACGAAATATATTTTCTTTTATTACGTAGTCCTATATTTAAATTACCAAAATGCTTCCTCACGAGACACAATAAAATCAGAAAAATGTCCACAGCTTTATAATTAAATTGTCATAACCTAATTTCTCTTTTGAAATGTCTTCTTGAGTGTTGCGGTTACCAAATACTAAAATAAATATGAACATTCCAAACGCTAGCGAACGAATATATTTTTCGTATTCTTCGTACGTTCTACGGTACAGTGATTTATGTTACGTAACAAACGTAAGTTAATATTTATTGACATAAAATGTGATTTTACTGCTACAGATTAACGTTCGTAAATTTACAAGTGTAATTTATTATTATTTAAAAACATGAACATTTTTCCAATTGCTGTGAGATAATACTGAATTGAAATTTCGTAGCAATTCCAAACCGTTTCATATTGATATACGGTTTGTCAGTGTGGTGGCTATGTCAGTTATATAACACAACATCCTGACTTTGATCACGTGTTTAGCTGTGCTATTTCAAATAATAATATTGCTCTACCGTATGAACTTATTACATATATTGGTGTCTGCAACCATTACGAAGCGTCTATTTTTGTTCTAGAGACTGGAATCACGCAAAGGACCATTGTTGAAATTTGTCTGTTGTTGTGCCTAGTGGATAATTATAAAATATTAAAGCCCTCAAGTGAATTGTAATAATGCGCAACTGTTTATGCAATTAATTTCTCTTAACAGAAATCTATCTTCAGAACAACGTTAATGATTCTTAGATTAAAACATAATAATAATGAATAAAAATTTTTTTAGCAAACAATTTAGAAACATTTCTTGCTAATAAAAACTTATTTAACTTCACGTAGCCAAATGATACACTATTATCGAAATATAAGTGCCCCACGCTCTGATGAGACTTCAAAAAATTATTGAGGATAGCACAATAAAACAGTAAAAATACCGCGTTTTAAACATTTATTTAAGTAATTAAAAAATCTAATTACAGCCATAATCGTAATTGCTGATGAATGAGGGTATTTACAAATCAAGAATCAGGTCAAGTACGTTTGTATAGTTACATTAGAAACTTTTAAAATCTTAAATTATATGTTTTGAATAGATAAAATTTATGGTAATTTTTTAATGCATTACACGGATCTTGATTCACAGTTTTTCTTTTATTTATCACCTTTAGTCAAGAAAAAACCCACTTATGTCGTATAGCACTTGTATAAGATCAACAAAGGTTATTTTTATTTGTATATAATTGTCATAATTTTAATAAAATGTAAATTGCTACAGATAGGTGTTATCGCATACGATAATATGCTTGGTTTGCCAAAAAAATACAAGTGCTTATAACATTTTTTGATATTTACTTCGTTAGGAACGTCATTAAAATTTTTCTCCGATATAACAGTTTTCAGAAATTATTATTCCTACTTACTTTATCTATTGTAACTCTGAGAATCTTAGTTTAATTTGTCGAAGAAAAAATTACTTGGGTTTACATAGTTTTACATTTTAGCTCCCTGCACATTTAATTAATTTTTATATTAACCGTAATCGTTTCTTCTTGTTTTTTAAACACATAGTAATTGAATATCTATAGCTGATATATAAAAATTACCCCCCATTTCAGAGTTACCTGTTAAGCAACTACACATTTTAGAAGACGTAAAGAATACAGAATACTGATCTCCTCACTCTGATGAGCGATAGACGTTCTAATGTATCACTTATCTTGACACCATAATAAACTTAGAACCAGTATCCAATTCATTACTTTAGACAGCTTTGTTTTAGTGATTTAGTTGCTGACTGAAAAATTCTGAAAGTCCAGTTTAGTTTTTTCTTTCTTGCCAATGCATATCCTTTCGTCACATAGAATAATTGGCGTTATTTTGGGCTTTATGACTTATTCATGGATTAAGCGACACTGCGATTTTGTAAGAAGGTAATTACTCTTACGTCGATTCTTTGACTTTTGCAAATATAAGAAAATAAACATAAATAATAAATACGGTAGCATGATATTGAAGAAATTTGTATTGTTCATTACAAACATTATCGTGAATACGCAAGTGAATTTTTGCGTTTAGATAAAGACAGGGACTCAGTCAAAAGGTTGAATTAAAGATAGTTAAAATAACAGTGAAACATCCTATCAGAATGGACAAATGAATGAAAGGGAATCAAGCCAGGGCTGTTTGGCTGAGAACGGCATCTTAATACGCAGTTCTATATAGTTCTATCAATACTACTAACTGATAAAATTTGCACTTATATACATTTTTATATTCTTAATAAATCACCTGTAAAGTTTACATGAGAAAGAAATGAAATCGCAGTGATTTTCTTATTTCAAAGTTTTAACACAACACACGACAAATATGTATAAAGCAGCAGCAACAGGTATAAGATAAAAAAATTTTATCAGTGAGAAAATCGCTTTCATTTTAACATCTTACGTTTCAATGAAATGACAACTAGTTACTTACTCCGTGATGCAAAATTCGTCATCCGAAGAGGAAAGAAACCCATTATTCGATAACATGTTTTCAGATATTTTATGATTAAGTGGAGACGCACTTAAAACAATTTTGTATATAAAATTAAATATTCTTTGAATTTGAAAACAGATATTGCACCAATTTATGTATGTGACTGGTTGAAGAAGTTGTTCGTAATTATTTATTTATTCAAGATATTTTAATAAGATTAATGTCTGAAAATGAGACGTTTACGACTTTTGGTAGACTGATGAATTAAACGATCAAAACTACATGTTTATGTAGATTTTATGTAAAAATAAATCTATTGATAGGAAGTCATGAAAAGTAAGTCCACACTATCTTAAAATAAAAAATATTAAATTAATTGTGTGTAATCAAATGCATATGTTTTACTATCAAGTGATACTAACGCGATATGAAATAGTGATCCTTAGCTACTAATTTTACTCTCCCTCTTATTTTATAAAATATTTGTTTAAAATTTTCTTGGATATGGAATTAACCAAAACTCAAATTCAAATGACGTGTAGATAATACAACTGTTGGTTTATGCTGCTTAGGATTACCTCTGCAAGATAATTGCTGACACAACGTACAAATTTCATAGGCAGACAACACATTACGACAAGCTTATCTTCGTACTGTACCACCAAGGCTCAGTGCACCAGCTGTAGGATTTTATATTAACATTACATCATTGCAAGAAATCCCAATGGAGTGGTTGGAAGGACGCAGATCGTAGTCGAAACTGTAAGACAATAAGAAGTCACAGCGACCAATTTCGTTAAAACCCCAGCATAAGTGCGAACAAACTAAGACTCACCAGAAAATGCAAAGGAATAATTGCGTCCCATCTCGATCACGGATAATCTCAGCAATTAGAATGTATGAAAATCTCTGAACTAGACGAGAAAGCCACAAGTTTCGTAAACATGGCTAACTAGTTTTGATAGTAACTGTGACCTACAATATGTTGGTTATGTAAACTGTGCAAAACCCATTTAATACTGAACCCACGTCAACGGAATATTAATTTATGTAAAATAATTATTTCGATTTCCTCAGATCGTAAGTTAGTTTCATTATCAGTAAGTCGGTGAATGGCACTGTCAAAAAAAAACAACTACTTCATATCATTTGCGAAGATCGCCACTTAAAATGTTAAGAATTAGTGCATAGCTCTTTCCTCGCGAAAAATCTTGCAATTCACAAGCTAGAGACAGTGAAATACCACAATAAAACTTCGTACATACTGCAGAGGTTCCACTAAATCCAAACCTGAAGACTGGTGACGTATTAGATAATCAATGCCTTGATGACTAGGATAAACAGTGAAACCGAATTTAATCCTGGAAAACATTTATTTAAGAGAACTTAATTTTCTGAGATAATGATATGTGAACTGAAGCGAATTGAAGTGCTCTAAAAATAAAGGAGGATTTTTTTTGGGAAATTAGGAAGGCTTTATAAGATAACATTTCTGAGCGCGTATTTACGTATGTGTGTGCGTGTGTATCCTTAAAATGTCTCCAATAGCCAGTCTTAAAATCCATTCTAATAGGAATAATTTTAATAGCTCGCTAAGTTTAATACCAAAATCTTAATTTTTAAGAGGCAACGCTTCGAAAAATTGAAAATAAATATTGTTAATATGTGACATTAATTCTCTCACTAGTTTAGGCCTATGCCAAAATGCCAAATTGTTAAAATTATTCCTGTAACATGACACAACTCTCAAAGTATACTAAAACTGCATGTGGAAACAAACAGGAATGAATTGCATAAACTGTTGCGCATTATTACAACTCACTTTAGGGCATTTAATATTTAACAGTTATCTACTTGACACAGCAATAGACACTTCAAACATTTTAACAATACACATGCTTTCAACAAACTGTGGATATTCATAGAGCCTCGTAAGGACGCCCAGTTTTTTTAATATTATTTTAATTTCCAGCAGTAGTGAATGAATTAAACAAAAAAAAAACGGTTCTCAAACTTTAGGGACGCTGTGCCATTTTACAGGAAATATACCGTACGCCCAGTTTAAAAGAAAGTTGGTATGCTAGCGGTATCTATTATAGATATTAAGTTTCACGAACTGATAACCTCATGGTCTACCATCATGCAAGTAACAAACATAGTGTGTGTATTCCACCGCACTCGGAAGTTAACGTCTAAGGCTAAAATACTTTTATTTTGACTATTTTTTTTAATGAGAGGGTTTCAAAAGTGCTCACTTTTGAAATAGCCTATAAAAATGTTTACCATCAAGTCATACTGATGTAGCATCTGTACCAGATTATCTTCGTTTCGCATGTAAACAAAATTATGTAATTGTAATTTTCAAATAATATACACAATTTTATCCTAAAATCTTGCGATTTGTATAGTGCTTTGTTCTTCAAACTAGAACGAGAAATTAAGTTAATATGTCCACACTGTTAATACTCAGTTTTAAATAAGGTTTGAAAAAGTCCTTTTTATAACCAATAACAGCAGAGCAGAAAAATTTATTTTTATGACAGCTATATTAATTTCGCTCTTAAATTGGTTACTGTTTCCATCAAAAAAATCTTTTATATAAACTCTTAATGCCAAAAACATTTGTATTTTTACTGCTTACCCTTGTAAACGCCATTGAAGAATGTGAACAATAGTTACAAAATTAAGTTAATACGTATTGTTCTGGCTGGGGAAAATATATGCCTATATCACAAATCGGGCCAAATACAAACTTTTATACACACGCATATAGAGAATTTCTCAACTCATCGCCTGCTCGGAGTCAATTCGAGTAACACCACTCGTGCGTGGTAAAATTAACGGGAAACACTACGTTGTTGATGCNCAGAGCAGAAAAATTTATTTTTATGACAGCTATATTAATTTCGCTCTTAAATTGGTTACTGTTTCCATCAAAAAAATCTTTTATATAAACTCTTAATGCCAAAAACATTTGTATTTTTACTGCTTACCCTTGTAAACGCCATTGAAGGATGTGCACAATAGTTATAAAATGAAGTTAATACGTATTGTTCTGGCTGGGGAAAATATATGCCTATATCACAAATCGGGCCAAATACTAACTTTTACACACACGCATATAGAGAATTTCTCAACTTATCGCCTGCTCACAAGCGACCTCTTCGGAATACCAGCGCACGCTGGAGCGAAAATTTCCCCCATACCAAGCTCTCTCTAAGGAATATCATTTTGTTCCCAATACGAGTATAATAATCTTTCCCGTAATGGTGGCGAGACTTTTACTGAGAGAGTTGGCTTCCCTGCTCGGAGTCAATTCGAGTAACACGACTGGTGCGTGGTAAAATTAACGGGAAACACTACATTGTTGATACTCCCCGAAGTTCATAGACCAATGGGTGGTCCCTGCATGACAAGCACAACCAATTACGAAAGTGTTAAAATGCACTNCTCCCCGAAGTTCATAGACCAATGGGTGGTCCCTGCATGACAAGCACAACCAATTACGAAAGTGTTAAAATGCACTAATATTCTCCTTCGTGGTTCACAATTCCAAAAACCATACGATAAGCAAAGTGGGGATCATGATATTTCCAGTTTTATATATTGGTTTCATTGTACCGCACGTTTATCTACGTTATTCTTGGCTACACTGCAAGTTAAATTAAGGCGGTGCTACCCATGTCTCTGAAATGTAACCATCCTTTACCAAGATAGTGGTCAGTTCTGGCCGTGCCTTTGTCGAAGTTGTGGTGCTCGTCATCCTAAACCAGTACAAGTTAACTTTGTATTGGCCAGCACCAGGAGAGAACCATCTCCTACAGCAACTGACTTGCGTTGGGAACTTCCGACGAGTGACTTAATTTGAGCGTAGGCATTGACGTGAAAGACCGTGAACATCCACCACGACCACAAACATACGTATAGTCTATTCACGGTAAAGTGATCACTCGTGAAATAAAACTTTGAAAATAATCACTGCCAGCTAACCATAATTACAATGTAAGCTAATGTACACACTGGCACGCAAGCTCCCAGTTAGGTTCACAGTGAATTAAATATATTATTTCGAAGTCTTGAAGTTCATTGAGAGCGTAGTGTTTGAATTTATAGCCGACCAAGTTGGTGTTTTATACACATTATAGTCCATTCACGGATACTTCTGGCTTTTCTGAAACCCTTCTATTGTTCTACTTCCAGGATATTCCTCCACCTCATGCAAAGAAATCTTAACCAAATATAAAAATTTACACCAAAGGGAAAACGCGCCGCATTCGGGCGCATTTTTTAAAATGATATTTAGCATAAGGACTTTTTATTACTGGTTTTATGCACATTAATTATAAATGATATAATTAACCGATAAAATAAAATTAGAAGTTTAACTTGAAAAGAAAGATACTTTTATATTAATACAAGTAAAAAATGCTTGTAAACATGATATATTTAGGAAACAACTGAACACGTTATATATGGGGTGATTTTGCATAGGTTTGATTCGAAAGGGAAGAAGAAACCGTTAATAGAGTATGATATAAGAATTGAAATATTGGTAACACATTCATGTTACTAACAATCTCACGTTTCCTCTTGACTGTCACCATAATAAAGTCACTACATACACGACTACGTATATTTTACATATGGCGTAAAGATACGAAATAAGAAGGGACATTTTTTAAGCAGGGCTTCCAAACATGCTCAAAATTTGATGAAGTGCCTTCTTCTACCGCATCGCCACCGAACAAAGAGACAACTTGGCAGCTTGCACACCTTGAGCGGGACCTTATCCCAGGAAGCATGTGTTCGAAGACGAAACCCGCGTGATCAAGACCTGAGAGGGGTCTGGGGACCGTGGAACAGCAGCGAAGATGCAGGAGTTTGTATAAATACACCGGTGTTGTGGTGACAGCGTCTTGTTCCGAGCAAGAATAATGCCTGGCTGACGTACAGCACTCTTGCCATTCACGGTCCCTGACAGGCCAGCCGCGCACGGAAGAGAGACGATCTGGAGAGCACTGTGCATGCCTTTCGTGCTAAGACAGTCAGTCCTCACGGACGATTGCACTCCTCCGCGTAGGCGACAGATAGAAACTACAGCGAAGTCGCTCACGCTGGCGTCGAGGAGCGGAACCTCATTCTTAAAAAAATGCTGGACAGCCTCATTCGCGGCACGTCTTGACGTGTTTGCAGTATCGTGAATGCACGGAGTAGCTAAACTCTCTACTAGGGAGGGCCATGTCGAGATGATCTGGTGACTGTTCCAATAATATGACTTATCATGCGTGGTTGAATTTCGGAGGCTGTGAGTAGTGCGAACTAAACACGTGAGTTAAATGTTTAATTCTGTAAATCACATGTCCAGTCATATATTAATTGTTATTCCTTCCGCTTATATTGCACCTATGTAACGAAGGCGACCGATGTAGAACTTCTGTTCCGCGGCACACTTTTCAATCATGGTAATATTTTTTATTCAAAACAATGGCTTTCTACTTATTTGAAAGTAAAACCCCAGTAAAACAAACGGAACCCGTTTTTATACATATGCATTTTGGGTTTGATCATCAATAATACCGAGGTTTATTATTTTTGTCTTATTTTTGTATGACAATAACAATGGTAATTCAGATGATGGTATCTTTAGGAACCAATCAAGTGATGGTCACCAATCTGTTTATTAACTTATTGACTATACGTTACCAAAAATTTGTGAAATTTTGAAAGAGATCTGCGTATTTAAAATGACAAAATTTGTTGCAGCTTAAAAATTTGTTATGATTTTATGAGTCTGAAGCATCTCCACAACTTCGAACCGCCCTTTGATTATGAGCAATATGTAGTGAGAAGACATAATAATTCCGACAAGTACAACAATTAATGTCTTACAAAATATTTCCGTAAATCTGTAAAAAAAATAATTTTTTAATACCTAGAAATATTTCCAGACTTAAGAACGTGGATAATAAATAGTTAAGTAATGCATTTTTTACGAATTAAAAAAAAAATGCTGGAAATCAACGGAATTTTTCGAATTTTATAATTTTTTTTTACAAAATAATATTGTGAAAAGTTGTGGTTTTCTAGTGTGCGCTTTAAAAAGACCACAAATAAATAAAGAAAACGATTCAATCATAACTTTAATACGACATAAAAAGTGCTAGCTCGAAACCCACCACCTCACCCATCCAGTTCAAATTCACAAAATAGTAACAATTTCGAATTTACACAATCGAATGAACGAATATATTCAGTTTCTACTAAAACTGAAGTGTATTAAGTCTTGTTATCAGTTATTAAGTGTTTGTACTAACTGGTTATATTTGATGGTTTGTGTGAACATTGGGGTGAATATTCTGAACACTGCAAAAACTGTCTTTTTTGGGTTACAGTAGCGAAGAACGCTTCGTATATCCTCAGAATTTTCTTCTTGGACACAATACGCTATAAGAAATACAGAGAGAGCGTACTTTTTATGTACAGAAATAAGCTCAGTTTTTTTCACATTACAAACTCAGCATTTCAGGTAAAATTGCTGTTTTGTTATTTTTGAATTACATGTTATTAAATACAACATGTTAACCTCACATATAACACTTACAACAACTAAATTGTTGGGGTTCGCAACAATATCTTATGTTTTGGTTCTGCTGTTTTGTATAAGTTTGATCTTAAAAGTGACTCATTGGGATGCTGCTATGGATAAAATATACCTATATTGATTGTTTTCTTATATACTAATTTTGCTGCTCTGTAGGCACATTTTGGTATGCCATTCAAGGGCGTTTATAAAATAATTTCGTTTCGTGATGTGAAATTTCAAGCCTGAATTTAGAAGCAAGTGGTCGGAATTAAAGATGAATGTTTAAGGCAAATTAATATATTAGTCAGGGATTTCAAATTTATAAATGAGAATTGACTAATAAATGTTTTAAATGGTAGACTGGAGGCAACTGAACACGTGATAAGTTTAACAGATTCTTATCTAAAATTTAAAAAACACACCTAACAATAAAATTTTTTGTTTTTTGAGTGCATCTTAATTAAATATTATAATAAAAGTTTTCGAACCAACAGTTATAATCAGTTTTTTTTAAAAGAAACTGCTCTTTATTTAGTTGGTTATTTTTAGACGTGAATTATTCTATCAATTTCAAAGAACGAACTTGGCACTTAGAAAGATTTCAATTATTTTATTGATGTTAAGTAACAGTGCTCATACAATAATATGTGTGTACGTTTGTAATTTGTTCGGTTAGGAGATCCAGATCAATTTTATTGTTTCCCGAATGTATCAGTCGTAAAATATCGCGGAAATTTTCGTAGTTATAATATCGTAAGGGTTATTATTTTTTGGACACATGCCATCATTTCTTCTGCGTGTGTACATATATCTATACATTTATAAAAAAAAACGCGTGCGATTATGTAAATTATAAACTGAAAACTTTAGAATTTTAATATTGAAACCTATAACATTTTATGGTTCCGCGGACAGCTTGGAACAACTTTATCTGCAATTAATTTTCTCAAAATCAGAACTACCCAAATTTCCATATTATTGGAAATTTTTATCAAGCGCTAATTTTAGAGTTTCCTTTTGGCTGGCAAATGTCCCGGAAACTTAGGAGAAACACGTGCGTTGCCAGAGTGTGGCTATAATTGCCAAAACTTTGCTAGAATGAGTTTATTCGATAGCCCTTATATACTAAACGATCATTAGTTGTACTCCAGCTTTCATGTTTAATGAATAATTTCTTTATTTGGAAAAAATATTGAAAGTTTAGGAATATCCACGATGGATATATTACGCTAATATATCATAGGTATACAAAAATCTTTCAGTACTAACAAATTCTAATAATTTTAATATTCATTGCTGCGAAACCAAGTGAATTTTAAGGCTGTGTTCTCTTCAATTTATACCTGTGCAATTTAATTTAAGAATTATAAACTGTTATTACTTCTAGCTGGTAACCGCGTAAAAATTGAACCGAATTTTATGTGAAATTAAAAATTTAGATATATGTTTTCAAGTCAACTCTTATTTATAGGATTCAATTATATATTGGTCAAAATATAAAAATACCCACACTCTGAATTGCAGTTTTGTTAAAGCGTCTACCAAAATGTTTTAGAAAAAACGGATTTCAGGATAGTAGTTAAGAATTCATTTTCATGAAAATTGGCTAAGTGTCATGAAAATCGGGTGAGGACATCACACCAACAAAACATATTTTAAGATAATAGGTTAATAAAAATCTAAAAATTATCTTCAGTTGTAAAGAATTTCTCTTCTAACACTTCATATTTTGCGATACATTCACGAAGACGAATCATTTCATTCGAACTGCTAATTATCAAAGGTAATACAACACCTGTGTTCATGAAACATAATTTAAAAGGACGCACAGCTTTGGACAAATAGAAAACCACCATTTCTTAAGGTATCTGGTCAGGGAAAATTATAGAGCACATATGAAGGAACTGCAATGACATTTGTACATTTGCCTGTACCGTGAATGAAAAAGTACATTGGAAAACCACACATAATCTTGTCGGGCCGTATTTAAATTTACGTCCTTCAAAATGCGAGTCAGATATACTTCCAAATAACCAAAAATATTCTGCACAAGCGAAAGTATCTATTCCTTTTCCATTTGTAACTTAGACAGTTAATTTGGATAGGGCATTTTCTGAGAATTGATGACTGTATATCAATTTGGAAAATTTTTATTTTGCATTTGGAAAATTTGTGGTTGTTGTAAACGCCTATATATTTTAACTGAGTTCTCCTGCTGAGTTAGGTGCAGCCACACCCTGGTCGTTGAAGGATACACACTACATACCCACTTACACACATGAACACACACAAACAGATTATGCGCAATTACACATGCAAGTAATCTCACGTCATTATTTTAAAAATAAAACTTGGCTGAAAGGCATCGTATTCGTTGTTTAATGTTCATGCACGAGATACACGAACATATTTTAAAAGGACAAATCAACTATAGTTGCTTGTTCAATGTTTTTATTGTAAAACAAAATCTAAATTCCAAATTTTTCACTTCTTGGCGTTAATGTTATGGTACTTCTAAACGTGATGGAGAAGTTACAATTTTAAGTCTTGTTTGGACGATTTACTAAGACTAGCCTATTAATAAAATTAAAATAATTCCTGGGAAATATTATTTGGTGTGTTATAAGACGTAGAGCTATCCTTAGAAAATATGAAGGTGATGGGACCTGCTGAATTTAAGTGGCCTTCTAATGTGTAAATTATTGACTTAGTCCTCAGATTGTGCACCATTCCATGTTTGTGACTTGAGGTGTTGTAAGTTTGGTCCCTTGTCCCATGAGGTGACGTTTGAGTGGTCAAGGTCTTGGAGCACAAATATTAAGAAAAACGCTTTACGAAGTGAAATCCATTTTAATACACATTCAAATGTTTTTAATTTCTTTCAAACAAATTTCTTTGTTAAAAACTAAAAATATATGGGTGGAAAAAGCTATGCACCGATCAATCTACTCAAAATTTTTTAGTGAACAGGTTTTGTTGAAGTGGACAACAAAAAATATTTCTACGAAATTCTTAAAAATTGCTTTCACTTCAGTATATTTTAAAGATTTTTATTTAACGAACTAAGAACATTTAACTTATAAAACTGAATTATGATCAAACCTTGTTTTAGATACTATAGGTAATGCAATATAATTGAAATTAATAGCATACTTACAAGTTTTAAGGAAATAATATATTTTATCACTTAGAAATGGTATAATTTTTATAAATTTAAATTAAATTTGCAGTAATATATTTTTGTAACGTAAACCATCGAACTGATTTTTAAGGACATTGATACACAGTTCAAATGCAAAGCTAGTTTATGAAAATTGCGGTAATAAGTAAGTTTTAAATATATTTTACAAGTATTTAATACAAGCATAAGTTGTGGTGGGAAACAATAAGAAAGTGAAGCCAAATTAGTTTATCCGTGGTAATAATGGCTGAACCAATATGAAGTATTTACTATATAATGTAATAAAGTTAGTCACCCACAAATTTTACCAGCATTTAAATCGCAGGGAAGAGTTTCCGTACCTAAAGTAAGAAAATATTATTCGTTTGTGAAATGTGTTATAAATATTCAAAGAGTCAAAACCACCTAAAGATATTAAGAGTTTTTTTAATTAACTAATTTTGCCCCAACATGAACAAGTTTTACTGGATGGTTGTATAAATTCATAATTATGTACCTAATTGTCTTTCATAATAATATCTGTAAATATGTTTTGTTAAGTAACATATTATTATTTGGTATTTTCTAACAAAACGACATACTAGATTTTATACTTTTACAAAACGTTGAAGTTACTGTTTTCATATCTCTTTTGGGGTTTTAAGATGTTTACATAAAATTTTTGCCTGCTTTTTTTCACAAGTTGTTTCAGATAAAAATTAATCTCTGACTCGTGCGTCAACAGAAGTAATACGTAAAACAATGTGCTATTTCAATAGTAAACTTTTTACTAACTTGGTATGTATCTACATTTTCTTTGAAAATCATAACATTGAAAAAATTCAAATAACCATATCTGGTTAAAAAATAACATCCGAGATTCATACAAAACCGAATCTGAAAAAGCGCTTGGAAGTGTTCGAAGTAATCCCTGAGAATCTAAGCAGTGATCAAGAATTGGCATGTTCAATTTTTCAAGCTATTTATATATGTGAGTGGTTTCTGTCACACAATAAATGCACATATTTTGGTGGCGTTCCCAGTTTTTGCTCTGGAAGATGTCGCAAAGGATTATTTCGTGAAGAAAAGTGTGCTCATCATGACAGACGCTCTGATAAAAAAATTATTTTTGAGTGACGTCTTACAGTAGCCCCCTCCTCATAGTGTAAGAACGACACTATCCAAAACTGAAATTTGTGTAGTGCTGCGAAATATAATCATAATTCGTAATAACAAGCATTGCTTTTCATAAATTCGTAAAAAATTAACGGACACTTCCTTATTATCTTTAAACATCGGAGAATATACTGTACGTTTTTTAAAAACTAAACTTAAGAGCCTGGTGTTAAAAATTTTACATAATAATTCGTTTATGAAAAAATTGATAGGTTTTTTTTCCAAAAACTTGTACGANGCCTGGTGTTAAAAATTTTACATAATAATTCGTTTATGAAAAAATTGATAGGTTTTTTTTCCAAAAACTTGTACGTTAAGCAATTAAATATTTATTTTTAAAATTGTCAAATGTATTCACTTTTCTTAATATATACATTAACTTTTAATTTAGATAGCATTAAATTATTTTTGTAAACAAAGTATTTTAAAATTAAAATACTTTATTTTGTNGCCTGGTGTTAAAAATTTTACATAATAATTCGTTTATGAAAAAATTGATAGGTTTTTTTTCCAAAAACTTGTACGATAAGCAATTAAATATTTATTTTTAAAATTGTCAAATGTATTCACTTTTCTTAATATATCATTAACTTTTAATTTAGATAGCATTAAATTATTTTTGTAAACAAAGTATTTTAAAATTAAAATACTTTATTTTGTNCATTAACTTTTAATTTAGATAGCATTAAATTATTTTTGTAAACAAAGTATTTTAAAATTAAAATACTTTATTTTGTAATATATTTTTAATTTTTAAGTAACTCACGTAATTCAGGATACAGAATTTAAGGTTCGTACGTATACGTATGAACATATCTATATGCCGGATGACCCGAATTAAAAAGTTCACTCTTTGAAAGGGAACAACAGACAAATCATTAAAGACAAACTTACGGGACTACTACTTGTATTTGAGACAGAATGAGGCGAGTGCAAATGTTATAAGCGGTTAAAAATGTTCAAACTATCCACCATCAGCACCGAGACATAGACTGGAACTCTGCAGAACAGGACGACGAGCACTAGCTGCGATCTCCACGGCAGTGGATTCGCAGGCGGTCACAATCACGTCTCCCGCGGCCTACAGTGTCCTTGGCTGTGCGGCCTACACGACCAAGGACAGAGATCTGGGTGGATACTCAATACTCTGTGAGGCCTATCCTCCCAACAAATGTTTCATCCAGGAGCGACCTGCTGGACAAAGAAATCGTCATCTGGGTAGAGTTGGAGAACAGCTGACACAGCGTTTTCCTTCTCCGTCGTCCCTGCGCCTCAATCATGTTCTCATCTTTCCAATAACACTTCGGAATCCACTTACCGTTTCCTCTACAACGGTTCTTTTTCCTGTAGGTAATATTGCATCTTTATACAAGCACATTATGAAAATGCGTTTGTAAATATTTGAAACTGTTACGCGGTGGTTTGAGTTATTTGTACTCTTATTTTTAGCTGTGACATAGAGTATATTCTGAAGGAAGACTTCTACAGTCAATATTAATAATAATTATCCATGCTCACCCTTTCAGTTGAAGAATGCAAAATAATTTAAAAAATTTGGAGCCAGAAAAATGACAGTTGAATGGTAGAAAAAGTCAGGGTCGTATGAACTTTTATATTTATCACATATTTAATATCGTAGATATAGCTTGTGTAGTACTGAAAGATCATATTGGTTAACAATTTTTTTTTCTATACAGACGAAGCCTACAAACGAATTACGTCAACTGAATAATACCAACATATTACCCAATATATTACGGAAATAGCAACTTTCAAGGACACAGAATATCAGGAAAAAGGGCAGGGTTATGTGCAATGTTTGAATGATTATTGGAAATAACTGGTAAGTGATGAAAATAATTAATTTGTGTGTTATGCCACTAGAGAGGTTTCTGCATATTGCAGAAAAACAGAAAATGACGTAAAAACAGCAACTTTAGGTATACATACAATACATTAAAGAGCAGCTGTTATTAATCAAAATATATGTAAATAACACGTAATAAATTTCTCGAAAGGAATGAGTTTGTAGGTGTGCCTCTATCTGAATATATGCTTGATGAGAATAGATTCATGTTATAGGAACTTCACATATTTTATCGAAGGAAGGCTGTGATTGTAGGAATGTTTTATATTCATTGAACCATTCAGAAAAATTTGAATTCATACATGCGTATAAAATGCAAAGCGTTTGTTTATTTGCTTACTAGTTCCGATGTCCTTGTTATTTTTCAATTAATTTAACTAATTAATTTTGTGGTTTTTTTTACTGCTATCATTTAGGTTCACGCGATACACACCATATTTGTAATATGGCGTAGAACTGATTTAAAAAAATCAATATTTCCGTCAGGGATGAAGTGTCTCCACAAAATTTAGGGTTGGATAAATTTTCTCCCACACTTCTCCAATAAAATAAGGTACAGCATATAATGATTACGTTATAATCTGCATCACAAAGGCAAATATTCAAAACCGTATAGTAATTTTGATAAAGTAATAGGTCACACCATTCCACTGACCGGTCCCAATGCATGTTTTTATTGCAGATGACAAACATGTATCATCTGAGATAGATGGCTGGGTTGTTACTTCATTACTGTTGAAAAAAACAANTTTATTGCAGATGACAAACATGTATCATCTGAGATAGATGGCTGGGTTGTTACTTCATTACTGTTGAAAAAAACAGAAGTCAGCCTCTGATTATTTTTTTAATACAAAAAAACTATTTATATGTTTAAGACACACTTACTGGGAAAACATAAACTGCAGGGTAGACAACAATTGAACAAACTTGTAAGCATTAAATTAGCTTAAATAATTTTTTCTTATTGACATCCTTTTGGCGATATGCATTTACCTTGTAGAATCCTAAATAAACGATATCTTAAAAAAAATCCTGATATATAGGTTATTGTATACAAGCAGAGGCAAAAAAAATTTAGTTTCATATTTTAGAGNTTGTATACAAGCAGAGGCAAAAAAAATTTAGTTTCATATTTTAGAGTACTTTTTTTCTTGGAAAGGTAGGCTTATGAAATAATCGCAATGTCTGTCTGGTTGTATGTCCCTCCTGTCCCTGGACAGATTGTAATAATATTTTCTAGGAATATGTTGCCACTAACGACCATCCCAACGCAACCTTTTATAAAAGATAATCTTCAGTATTTATAAAACTGTGCATGCAAGTGCTAACTTTTGAGCGTAAATGCGTAGCCCGCGAAGTATGCATCCGTCTGTGCGCTTGACGGACGTTGCGCAAGCTAGTCGCATCACGCTCGCGCGTCTGCACATTATACCGCTACAAACAGGTCGGTGGCTCAGCGACAAAAGAACGGCCCGGCAATAGTGTTGCCAAATGTACGATGTGAAATTCTAGTACCACGTGCTATAACATTCTGGTAGTCTCCATAAAATTCTGGCACTNCACATACGTCATTCCTGTTATTGTATTTACGCTTTAGTAATTTGAAGTCTCAAATAAAATGAGCGCAGTTTTCAAATAAGTATAACATTTAATTTGGTATTTTAGAATGCCATTGGTTAAATTTTATAGGCCTACCTATATATTGTTTTCAGCGGGCACATGTTATTTACGGGTACTCATTTTACAAAGTAAAATATTTAATTCACTTTAAACATATTTAGTTAGTCTAAAAAACATAAATAANAATATTTAATTCACTTTAAACATATTTAGTTAGTCTAAAAAACATAAATAATAAATATGTGTGTCTACAAACTACAAGTACAATACACCGTAAAATACACTTAGGCAAATAAAATACATAATTATATATATATTAAGGTTAGAAAAATAATTTCAATTAACTGATATTTCTCTTAATTAGTAAATTTTAGCATATTTCTGTGACCAACAAAAATCTGGTATTTATGCATACCAGAATGGAAAAAGTCTGGTACCTGGTAACAAGAGACAAAATCTGGTACAAATACCTGCATTCTGGTAACACTGCTCGGCGATCGTGAGGTAACTGCAATGCTGCGCACGCATCTTACCCCCCGATCCTCCCTTTTACGATCCCCCGCGTCTAAACCCGCGTCACTTCAACGTACAAAGTCGTTCACGGCAAGGAGCAATGTAAATTGCAGTAATTACCAATACATGATTATAAATAACCAATGGTGGTTATTATGCAGTTTCGCTGGACGCATTGTTAGTAACAATATTTTAGGTATATAAACACATACGTGTATTTGAAACATTTGCAGATCACGTTAGTTACGAAATATATAAATTGTGCTCAAACAATGTTATACAATAGAGACAAACAACATACATTTTGATAGAGAACCTGGTGGCGTTGTCATATCTTGTCAACTTCTCTTCATTAGTGCATTAAACGAGAATACTAAATTTAGTTGTCAGCATAAACTACATGAATTAACTTCCTTTCCTCTCTGATAATTTTTTTTCTGAACTATTACCAATAAAATATAGTTTTTACACTATCAAAAATGATCACTTGCATCCCTATGCCAATTTAATATCTGTTTTGAAGAATGGCTATAATTATGATGTTATACCTTCCTGCCTGTGTGTGTTTATGCGTGTGTGAGTTTGTTTGTGTACCCTTGCAAACATCTGAGACCACACTGATTTCTACCAATATCGGCAAATTTTGGTAATTAACATAGTCTACTCCCACAGTACAATTTGTGAACACACTTGTCGTTAATTAAAAAAATTACAGGTTTATAGTCTACTTTCTGAATGAAAGGTAAGTTTATGAGATCACTTTCGTGTGTGTGTGTGAGCGCCTTGGTGTATGGATGAATGTGTATCTTAAAATCTTTTTAACCCGCGAATCTAATATTATCAGACTCGGTACAGACGTAGTAGGCTACTTTGTAAGGACATTCCACTTTTACACATTTGACCAAGATTTGTACCTATTTGCAAAATGTCAATAATTTTAATATTTAGAGCCCTATGTAATACCCGGGAAAACATTTAACCGATTAAGACCAGTTTTTTAGGTTGATTGTTCATCATATTAAACATCTAATTTTGAGTGCTATATTGTTGACCCGCCATTTTCGAAGATAGGACTGTGTGAATCTAAAATTTTTTTACATCGTATCTCTGACACTACCTAACCGATTACCGCCAAATTTGGCATTATGTAGTACTATGGTAGGCCATGTAAATAATAGTGATTTAAGAGATCAAAGCACACATTCCAAAGTGCCTCAAGAAAAATAAAATTTTTACGCCATATCTCGGAAAACAATTAACCGATTCCTACCAAATTCGGTAAACAANCATATTAAACATCTAATTTTGAGTGCTATATTGTTGACCCGCCATTTTCGAAGATAGGACTGTGTGAATCTAAAAATTTTTTACATCGTATCTCTGACACTACCTAACCGATTACCGCCAAATTTGGCATTATGTAGTACTATGGTAGGCCATGTAAATAATAGTGATTTAAGAGATCAAAGCACACATTCCAAATTGCCTCAAGAAAAATAAAATTTTTACGCCATATCTCGGAAAACAATTAACCGATTCCTACCAAATTCGGTAAACAAGTAACAATACAGTAGTCCATGTTAACAGACTATTCTTAAGTAGGTCGGACACTTACTTTCAAAATGGTAGTCATAGAAACGGTTTAACCTAGTAAGTTCTATCTACGAAACTGTATAGCTAATTTAAACCTAACTTTGTGTACTGGTAGTGTCTGTTACAGCCATTAAGTATGCCTACACAGAGCCTCTTTTGGCTGCCATTTTTTAAGATAGCGCCACATGAAAACATAAAATTTTATATAAAATTGGGGACACAATCAGCCGATTTCTAACAAATTCCGGAAAAAAAAGTGATACTTTGGTATGCAATGTAAACTTATGTGCATTAAGTAGGTCTGGCACTTACTTTTAAAATGGAGTTTATAACATCATTTAAAGATAAGTATTCTGTATATTCACGAGACTATGTACCTCATTTAAACTCATCTTAGTCAACTGACAGAATCTATTACAGACATTAAATGTGCCTACAAAGTTTCTCTTTTGGTTCGTCATTTTGTGAGACAGTGCCAAATTAATAAATAAAATTCTTATTTCACGTCTCGGTAATTAATCATCCGACTATCACCAAATTTTATACGCCAGTAGTGCAACAGTATGTCATGAAAAATTACATTATTTAAACGGGTCGGATAGTTCTTTACAAAATATTGACCACATAAACATTTTATATTAGTACGCCGTATCTACGAAATCTTGAACCAAATTTAACTAAACTGTGTATCCTGACAATATCAATTGGAGCCACCAAACTTGTATACTCAGAGCTTCTTCCCCCCCCCCTCATTTTGTAAGATAGCACCGTACATGTAAAAAGGTTTTTGTGTCATACCTCAGATATTAATCACACTAGTAGTGCTACAGTAAGACACGCGAGGCACTTATTAATAAAATGGTGTGTGTATCAATAATTCAGATAAGTGTATCACCTATTAAACTATTTAACCAGTTTAAATCAAACTTATTTTCCTCATTAAATATACTATATGTCACATACGTGTATATACAAACATGTTTTTAAATCATTTTCGTAAGACAGTGCCGCGTGAGAAAATGTAGGTTTTATGCCATATCTCGGAAACCAATCAACTTCATATCCCCAAATTTTGTTAACAAGCAGAGCTATGGTAGGCTCATAAACATACACGATTTAAGTGGATGGGGCACTTATTTTCAAAATGATCTGAACTAAACATATTTCAAGTTACTATTCCATTTCTACCAAAACGTTGGACTGGTTACAACCGAAGTTGATGCTCCGAAACCTACCTTTATACTGTAGTTGGTATCACACTCGCTGTTGATACGAGTGTTTCTTGGCTAGAGTGCCACCTAAGGAGTGTGTGTATTTGTACTAGTCTCACGAATGTTATGTTTCACATGTTTCTGGTACCATCTATAATGACATTGTTGTCAACAAGATGCCAAACCCTATCTATCATTCAATGTTTTAAAAGGGTTCATGGAAACAATAAAAAAAAACTATTTCTCAGCACAAAATAAATTTAAATTATTGCTGATTAAGAGTAATTTTGGAATAAATTTTTGCTTACACGCAGATATGATTAGAATTGGGGATGTTAAGTAATTAAATTAATAAGGAAGTAATTTTTTTCGCTGTTTCACAATCCCAGTTTTTCCTTATCATATGCCATTTTAGAAAACTAATTGCTAGAACTCAAAACAGTTTAGAGAATTTGATTTTTCTGAATTTAATAAAACTACGGGACAGCTAATGTATCACCACAAGACATGATACCCTTAAACAGTAATAAAAAAAAATATTTCGTCTTGTTACTCTAAGCGGTTGAGGTGTCACATCTTTTTTGAAGAAAATGTGCTGTGTATTCTTTGCAGTAAAATTTTAACAACACTATAGCTTGCTGAGACTAAACAGACAGGATACTTTCCAATAATATTTAATTAAATAATACAACAGTTTAGCTAGGTATTTTTTTTAAATGTCAATATATATGTTTATGTAAATATGATATAAAACTTTAGTATGACATATTTCCTGTCGGGGCATAAAAATTTTCCATAGCTATGATTGACTGATTTACTGGTTAAAACATGTTTTAAGAGGCATGGCTACACTGGCTAACTTTATTAGTCACTTCAGCAGTGTGGTTTATTTTTCATTTGGCACCCACGAAAATTTGGCTAAATATTGTTTATAACTTTGTTTCCGTGCTAGTGAAATTATATTACCATATGCTCTTATTATATTTTTTTCTTCGTGGTAGCAATTTATCAATTACTGAAGAACAAAATCCCTTATTATTGCGTGAACTGACCACCCTGATATAAAAAATTATTGCACTTTTCACAAACCTTAATTTTTCGACATTGTTCATTTTTGTGGAAAATCTTTGTGAGGCCTCCTCAGGGATCACGCAAAACCTGATATAAAATATATTTTGGAAATATCAGTGAAACTTATAACGTGTTATTATGAGCTGTCTTTTGCCCCAGTGAAGATACATTTACAAATTATAGAAACAAATTTGAACGAAAAAGGACAGATGCAGTTTTCGACACAACTGAAAATAATATATTTCTTTTAATACATTTAATGATTTTTTTTTCATCGCCACTCCTTTCTCGTGTCAATATCTGTAAGCTACATAGATAAGCTACAAACATAGTTAAATATAAAGAAGTAAATAAAATCTCTGACTCTGTATAAGAAAAGCTTAATATTTTGAGGGACGGGAATTTGTCTAAGAGGCTGTATGCATTTTTAACTTGGAAAACAAATGCAAGAAATTTATATAAACTGTTAAGGGCAAAATGAAAAAAAAAAAATTTTTTTTACGAGAAAATATTAACTCTTTAATTTTATTTGCTATAAGGCTATCCTCCAGTCAAAATTTTGTTTAGAAAGAACATGGTTTTGCCATTAACTGGGAAGAACTGCATTTAAAATAAAATTTAAAAAAACCCATATTAAAATTATTGAATTCTGTATTAAGTTGGTGAAATAAAATGGTGAAGACAAATTATTGTATATGTAAGGGTATCTGACGGAGAAAAGTATCAACGTTTAGAAAGGTTTATTATGAAAACTTGAATTTTTTCACAATTTTGAAATTTAAATCTTAAGAGCATTTGATGCCTCAATTACTTGCACTGTACCGGCGAATGTACTTTATGCTATTTATTTACTTTTTCCGATTAGAAAGTACTATTTATAAGTATGCACCAAAGCATTTTCAAAATTTTAATAACCTGTCCCACACACCTTTTTTAAACGCCGAGAACGAGAAAATAATTCAAAACACCTAGCAAATAATTGAAAATAAAGGGTTGCTAGCAACACCTCAATAGTATTGTCTTATGTTAGAGCAACATAAATTAAAATTAGCTTATTACATTATGTTTATCTTCGTACTTTCAAAGTATCAATTTAAAAAAATTTCCTAAACAAAAATGTAAGCCAAAATTTTTAATACAAACTCAGAAATTTCTGTTTTGCCATAATTGTCAAATTTATGGTAAACCAAAATGTTTTTTCTTTAAGCCTTCCATATAGCCTTTACTAAATTATCTACTTATTAAAATAAAAACGATGCTGANATCTTAAGAGCATTTGATGCCTCAATTACTTGCACTGTACCGGCGAATGTACTTTATGCTATTTATTTACTTTTTTCGATTAGAAAGTACTATTTATAAGTATGCACCAAAGCATTTTCAAAATTTGAATAACCTGTCCCACACACCTTTTTTAAACGCTGAGAACGAGAAAATAATTCAAAACTCCTAGCAAATAATTGAAAATAAAGGGTTGCTAGCAACACCTCAATAGTATTGTCTTATGTTAGAGCAACATAAATTAAAATTAGCTTATTACATTATGTTTATCTTCGTACTTTCAAAGTATCAATTAAAAAAAATTTCCTAAACAAAAATGTAAGCCAAAATTTTTAATACAAACTCAGAAATTTCTGTTTTGCCCTAATTGTCAAATTTATGGTAACCCAAAATGTTTTTTCTTTAAGCCTTCCATATAGCCTTTACTAAATTATCTACTTATTAAAATAAAAACGATGCTGATTTTGAAAAAAATACGCACGTGATATATTTTTCCAGGAGAACATTTTTCCAGCACAACAAAAATTGGTTCACAAGAGTCGTCATGTGAATGACCAGTTCTTGTCGAAATTGAAAAGAGCGCAGCAATTTTTTATTTGTTTGTTTACTAAACACGAAATGACCCAGGAGCGAAACTGAGATAAATTACTGCTGGGGATACAAGTACAATTTTTAATTTTAGAACAAATTTTGCTCTCATGCTCCCCTTTCCGTTATCCAAATTTAGTAAACAAATCACCGCCCATTGTGATTTTTCAACGTTTAGTTCCACAAATACAAAAAAATTCATTAGAACAGATATTTCAAGTTATTTCAGTTCCACGGAAATCTGCTGTATGTAAATCAAATGTATGCGTGGAAAATTAAAAATAAATTTATGTAACCGTTCGTCTTTCCAGTTGACTTCCTGTATACAGCAAAATTTTAAACTTAAAATTTTCAGTACAATTTAAAATGTTATTTGCGCTTATACGCACTTTTATTTTAAATACCAATATGTGAGTACGAATGAAAAAAAAGAAAAACTAATGGACAAAGCATTCTTTCTTGAAGCCCTGTTGAAGTTCTTCCAAGTACCGATTACGAATCTTTCTGCTACTTGTAAACAAAAACATTATTATTATTCCATCTTGGGAAAAACACGCGCTCTTCAAATAATAAAAAAAAGTAATTTTAAAAATTATATAATGGAAAAAGTTTCCATCAGTACTACCCGAAAATATAAATATTTCAATAAAAACGCTTACTTTAAAAGTAACATATCAAAACTTACTTTAATAATATTTTGATAATAAACGATTTCTTATTAGCTATTACTAACACAGCAGGGCTGTCATTTCTAATTCATGTCGATTGCGAAATAAATATTTCAGTTTGTAGGCAATATGTAAAAAAAAGTTTTATTTTACCAAAAACGTAATAGGCCCTACTTCAATGTTAAAAAAGTTATTTTTCGCCCAACACAATAAGGAGATCAAGAAGGGAAGCAATCTGGATTTACAGCTATGTAGCAGGAAGTAGTATAAAATTAACTCTACCTCAGATCATGTTATTCTGATTTTAAATTTTTTATTTATATAAGCTTTTATCAATTATTACTAATTTTTGTACTTCCTACAATTTGTGAGTTAATTTCAAAATACATATTTTAAAAGATGATCTTGACCAAGAATTTTTAAAGAGTCTTTTAAATCTCGAATAGAATGAATTTCTGAAATTTAAAGAAGTAATTATCATTAAACATTAAAATTAATATTTTAAGAGACGGTCCCATCAAAGACTATATCATAACGAGACTAAATTATTCAATGTAGCATTTATATAGAAACACAAGTAACATATATTACTGAAGTAATCCAATAGGCTTACAAACATAAGTCAATTGAAATATCAGTAAATTTATTATATAATTGATATTTATAAAATTATAAATAGACACGATGTATTAATGTATTCATTGCAAATCCAGATCACGTTTTCACTGATTTTGTGTGAATTTAGAGTCATGAAAATATTTGTTAAGCTCTTGTGAAGATTTTTAATTCTACACTTGAGAATGCAAAAAATGTGTTAAATTATTCAGACTCGGGATAAGATATAAACATTTAATCATAATTTGATCAAAAATGAACTGGCATTGCCAGATACTGAAAAGTGGCAAAGTCACTTTTACATAGAGTAAAAAAACTTGGTTAAAAGTTATTAACATTGTGCGATTATTTGAGCCTAGCCACATATACTATATATATCGCATTCAGTCCTGCAAACCAAAGCAAACAGTTGTTTATTCTGATAGAAGAACCACTGATTCATTTTGTAAAGGGGCTTAATGCTGAGCATGCAGAAATACACACTGTATATATGTATGCATGTATGAATGAATGTTGCATGAATGTTTGTGTATATATGCATGTATGTAGGCAGGTAGGTAGGTGTGTAAACACTCTTCGATTCCGGCGCCTTAGGTACCCAGTAATTTTTTGTGTTACAAACAAATTTTTGGTGCAAAAGAGTTTTGCTTATTCATGCTCCAAACATCAACAATGTATACGCCAATAGAGTTTTGCTTATTCATGCTCCAAACANTCTTGACCGGGAATTTTTAAAGAGTCTTCTAAATCTCGAATAGAATAAATTTCTGAAATTTAAGGAAGTAATTATCATTAAACATTAAAATTAATATTTTAAGAGACGGTCCCATCAAAGACTATATCATAGCGAGACTAAATTATTCAATGTAGCATTTATATAGAAACACAACTAACATATATAACTGAAGTAGTCCAATAGGCTTACAAACATAAGTCAATTTAAATATCAGTAAATTTATTATATAATTGATATTTATAAAATTATAAATAAACACGATTTATTAATGTATTAATTGCAAATCCAGATCATGTATTCACTGATATTGTGTGAATTTAGAGTCATGAAAATATTTGTTAAGCTCTTGTGAAGATTTTTAATTCTACACTTGAGAATGCAAAAAATGTATTAAATTATTCAGACTCGGAATAAGATTTAAACATTTAATCATAATTTGATCAAAAATGAACTGGCATTGCCAGATACTGAAAAGTGGCAAAGTCACTTTTACATAGAGTAAAAATATCTTGGTTTATAGGTATTAACATTGTGCGATTATTTGAGCCTAGCCACATATACTATATATATCGCATTCAGTCCTGCAAACCAAAGCAAACAGTTGTTTATTCTGATAGAAGAACCACTGATTCATTTTGTAAAGGGGCTTAATGCTGAGCATGCAGAAATACACACTGTATATATGTATGCATGTATGAATGAATGTTGCATGAATGTTTGTGTATATATGCATGTATGTAGGCAGGTAGGTAGGCGTGTAAACACTCTTCGTTTCCGGCGCCTTAGGTTAACCAGTAATTTTTTGTGTTACAAACAAATTTTTGGTGCAAAAGAGTTTTGCTTATTCATGCTCCACACATCAACAATGTATACGCCAATAGAATTTTTCCTAGAAGTAGATAAAAGCAGTTGTATTCATTTCTTAAATTTATATCCATGTATTACTTCTACAGTAACAATTTTGAGTTGAAAAAGTCTTCTCTGACTGCTAAAATGATTGAAAGTTTTCTTGGTGAACTTAAAAACCACACCTGCAGTACCACTGTTTTATTTCGGTGGTGTAAAGCTCTCTTTAAATGTATTTAGGCGATATCTGAAAACGTGCCGTTTTTGCCATTTCAGGTAGCCAATTTTCAACGCCTTCATCTTGAGTTATATTTATTTGCTCTATATTTATTTCAGGAGAATTTTTTTAAATCAGTGATTTGTCACAGTTCGTCATAGAAGCATCCACCATTACAAATACACAGATTATTCTATCTTCCATATAATTTAAAAATGAAGACTTTTTTACGAGAATACTGTTTGTAGTAAATTTTTTTTATTTATAAGTATTACATTTTTTAAAAGTTTCGGAAAAAATGATTTATGATTAGAAATTCTTTTTAACGATTATTTACAAGCTCTTGACACGAACTCTTCTTCTCGCATAAGGTATTTTCATGTATGTTGCAAAAATTCTTATTGATAAACTGAATATAATAAGTTTGTTATTCTCAGTTGGGTTTATATAACAATTGTCACGCAACTCAACAAATTTGCTTTAATTAACTGCTTCTGATTGTGACATAATTGTGTGATTCAAAACGTTCAGCCAACAAACAATACTTTGACAGTGTTTTGCTTTGAGGCTGAATCATGTTTTTCTACCAAATGTTAAAGTGTTGAGGTTTACGGCTGAGTAATTTGTGATGGTATATTGTAAGAGGTATATTGTAAGAGTTATTACATTATTATGCCTGTCAAATGAATAACAACATGTTTCATAGAACTTGTAGTAGCAACCAAACAGTTTAAGCGTGTAACAAAATTAAATTAAAAGTTTTATGAAAAGAGTCTGTTTCCAATTTATATACTACATGTTGTGTCATATCAGATTATTTAAACATTTGCTATGCATGTTACAGCATCGTACTCAGCTAATTTTTTCATAGAAGTGAATTTCATTAGATATCAACGTAAAAATTTATAAATAGGTTTAATTTGTATTTTTTAATATGACAACTGTAAAGTAAATAGGCCTATTTTAAAACGCAATGATAAAATATCAAGCCTCTCAGTGAAACCTACTGTAGATTTAAGAAAGCCTCGCCTGACTTACACGCCCTAAACGAATAAGAACTGTCAAAATAAAATATACAATAAATTAGATAAAATATGTTCCAAAAACCATTCACTATCTTTAAATGATAGTTATTTTGAAATCTATCATGGTCTTAATATTGCATTTTCGGGTCCACTATGTTTAAAGAATTGGGAGCAAATGGTTTTCGGCACCTTTATTTGGTATCATACATCCTTACTTTCGTTTTAGGGGCGTGGACTATAAACAAAATAAGTAACTTTGTAATCTTTTGCTACACGTATTTCAAGCAAAACTCCAGAATAAATATTCGAAATTAATTATATAAAATTGGTTTTGTAATAATATGTGGTACCTATTGGTATTGTTTACTAAAAAACTGCAATAATTCAGCAACAGTTGTAATAATTTTTGGTATTCTCTTTCGTAGAAAATAATTATTTCTACTATGGGAATCATGTCACTGAAACAAAAGTTAAATATATTTCTTTAGTACATTAGGTGATGCTGTTTTTTCTAATTTAATTTAACAATAGTAGCACGTGTAGAGTTAAATTATTAAAATGTTAAGATTAAAATGTATTTGAAACACTTTCTAGACAAGAATAATGAAAAATCTCTTAACCGTACATGTAAAATAAACTATGAATTCGAATATTGAAATTTCTGATACAAGAAATCTTGATCTTATTTTTATATTTAATATGGCATACGTAAAATATTAATACTTTCAATTGAACGAAACTCTTTAATAAACATTAATTGTAAACTGTGAAGAAGGTTTTGTAGTGTTCCCTTCGTTGATTGCAAAGCTGGTTGCTTGGATAATTGTGTATATTTCATGGTAAAATAAATGTATATGCTTAAACACGCCCGGTCCTCGTTTTCGTAATTTGAAATAATTCTACACAGCAGAAATTAATAACAAATTTAGATAAAACTTTTTTATAAATGTATAAGACTTTATTGCGCATGCTAATTTTACATGGCATTTGTGTACTATTTCCTCAAAAGAGTTCATTTTGCTACGATGTAAAATATTACAAGTGAACTATTTAGGGTTCTAGCAGGCTGCAGTATTTTATGTAAATATTAATTTCGACAGACAAATCCTGACAAAAATTGTCTCAAGATTAATTTACTACTGAAAATAGATCTAGTGCTTAGGGAATTAAAACTTATGGTATAAAGGAAAATCACACAGAATTTATGTGAAAAAAATCCGACTTTCTCCAACAAGGTGCGTTCGAAATTTGTATTTTGGAACTATTAGGCCAATGAAGATATTGGCATGTGTCTATACTCCTTATATTCAATTGCTTTTAACGCTAATAATTGTTCATGTCCTGAACATCTAATGAGCACGAAGAAAGTCACGATTGTGACAATTTTGCTAAAAACCGAAAATACTCTTGTTGACTTCCCTTATATATTTTATAAACTTTTAAGAGTCTTGCTTAAATGACTACACACCACAGGTTTCAAAAGTCTTTAGAGTATAAAAAAATAGCATTTCCGAGTCGGTATGATTATGAGGAAACAAACGCATTTATGAGAAATTATTTGCGCACTACAAATACCATTTCTGAGAGCATACAAATGCTGTTCGTCGATGGAGAAATACACTCAATAGTTTAAAATGTCTTATATAGTCCAGTGTGAAACACATTTACCATAGACAATTATGCAGCAGACCATAGACTAGCGATGGTATTTAAATGATGTTGGTGCATCTGTGCGCACGCTCCGTAAGATAGAAAAAGTAGAAGTCAGTCGGTAAAAGGCAAGATGACTCATAGATGGTGGACATTTCGCATGCTTTCAAGTTAACGTAGGCTTGTCATTGGAATAAATTTTATGTAAAAATATAGTGCCAAACCAAAATATATTTGTTAATAATTATAGCCTACAAGTGAAAACACAATAAGGAAAACCGTCTTTTTTACTTTTGGAAATCCCAATAATCCATTAATTTTCAAATATATTAAAGGTAAAGCGTTTTATAATAAATTTGTGTAAATTTTAGCCATCAGTACTACAGTCAAGGCCTCGTGAATTTTTTGACACTAACTAAAACAGCGTTCCTTCGTAAATAATATATCATCACTAACTTGATTAATTAGTACAGTTTTATTAGTTTCAAATTTCGCTAGGATATCAAATAAAAGTTAATATTTTTAGCTCGATTTGTTCGAAGGAAAGTATACCTATGAGATTATTACTAACATAGTTTTTTAGTTGCACCAATTAGTGTTTTCCTATCCTTTTAAATCGCACTAGGATTGCCAAAACGGCCATATTTTTGTTTATTTAGCCACTGTATCACAATATGATTCAGAAACAGTAAGTGTATGGTCGACTTTTCGAAAAATTTTCAAATATGCCCTGGGTAGAAAAATAAGGCCCTATGCTATAAAATGCAATTTGTAGATCGCTAAATTCCGGTTCATATATGTTACGAAAAAAAAGTTACGTAAAAACGTTTATAGATTTCTATAATTAATTTTAATTTATTAATTTATATGTTTACNGTTACGAAAAAAAAGTTACGTAAAAACGTTTATAGATTTCTATAATTAATTTTAATTTATTAATTTATATGTTTACCTATTCTTAATTGCTAGTTAAAGGTAACGAAATCACTCTAAAATAAGTAATTGTTTAATTTAAATACACATATGTTTAAAATATTTTGCTGTTATTATACCTATATGAATAAAACTTATAAATATGTGCGTGGGTATCAATGTAAATATGTGTATCAGTATACTTGTAAATATATTACGATGCAATTTTTGAATAAAATTCAATATTAAAGGAATGTTTTTCGAAAGAATATACAATTTGGTAGATATAGATATTAAATGAAGTCTAAGTGCGTATTTAACTATAGTTTTAATAATTTCCTTCTGTTCATGTAGTTTTCTGTAATGACAGTTAATTTATCTTTATTTTACTGCAATATTTGCTTGAAAAAAGTTTTCGAGACATCTGTGTATGAGAATATGCATACTTAAAAATCATTTGTTGAATGTTTTGTTTTTCATGGTTGGCTAATTTATTAAGCAAGGTGATTTATGAAGACATCTATTAAAATTAATTATCTGATAACAAAATTAAATATACTTTGGTTAAATGAAATGCAATTGGACGATATTATCTATATTACCACAAAATTATTTTTAACACGAGCTAATTTTACAATGAAGATAAGTTTGCTTAAGGTATTATATTGTTTTTTACAAAACTGATTAAAATTGTTTTTTTTTTTTGCAAAAATTATTTTAACCTATCTCGTTACGTTCTATTAATACTGCCAGAAGCATTCTTATTAGTATTTTAGAAACATTTTTTAACACCTTTTTGAAAACGTTATATTCTTTCACTACTGAGGGTATGTACAATGGAGTATTTTGTAATTATTTGATAAGAAANCCTTTTTGAAAACGTTATATTCTTTCACTACTGAGGGTATGTACAATGGAGTATTTTGTAATTATTTGATAAGAAAATTATAATCTGGGTTTTTCTTAAATAAACTTTCTTACACCCTGTTCTGCTATTTTATAAATACTTCAAGCTTCTGTCGGTCTGCTCCGGTTTGAAGATCTACTCAAGAATTTTTCTTTTCCAACGTATGGAACACATACTCCAACTAATTGTTAACAGGCTTTACATCATATCAGTTTCCTACATTTTTATTATATGATAAGTCAGTACCAGTANCTCCAACTAATTGTTAACAGGCTTTACATCATATCAGTTTCCTACATTTTTATTATATGATAAGTCAGTACCAGTATTGTCGAAAATTATGCACTCCATCAAAATTATATAACAATTTCTACGCTTAATTTAATAATAAATAATTCGGAATGCATATAATTGCTTGACGTGAGGAATATTTCTGAGGTTATTGCAGTACCGATGGTCTTGTTTTCGTTGAAAACAGCATCTAAGGCCATTCACTTCTCAAACAGATATTAAATGTACATATGTATACCTGCACCGTTTAGATAACGAAAATTATTCTGCTATATACCATAAAAAATTGTGCTGGGAGCACCGATTTATACAGATACGAGACTAATACATTTCGATCCGGAGGAAAAATATTTATTGTCTACCCACTTTTCGCAGTTAAATAAAATTTTGTTGATTTAAGAAAATACAACCGAAATAAAGACAGTGTTGTGACAAGCGTTGCCACTGTATCGCCGAATATGGCGAATAACTCTTTTTCCGTTGTGGTAGTTCATTATTACCTCAACAAAAGGTAGCTGAGGGCACCTTGCAGTGTTTGTTGTTTTACCACGTGCACATGTCTGTGATGTGACCTGCGGTTAAGTGAAACTGTGAAATACGTTATGAACGAATTGGAAAATAAAAGCCTGTGAAAATATTATTTCTCTTTTGGATGTTGCTTCGTATAACCCCACATCGACAGGCGAATGTTAAAAAATAAAGTATAACTGTACGAGAAAAAAATTCTTCCACGATTACTTTCATTGCGCGAAGTTTGGATGTATTTTTCAAAGGAGATTTTATATTACTTGTTATGTATCTAAACACAGTCATATATAGCGCAGCTTATGAAAACAGATAATAGTATTTTTATAACTCACGTGGTAAGCATCTATTCATACCATTTGCTCATATATCATGGAGTAATTGGTTGTGTCATAGGCCTAGTTTTACAGACATTGAACAGTTTTAGATTTTATGAATTTTCACAGAGAATTATGGATTTTAATCGAAATGTGCAGAGCCAGTTAATTATTGATTACAGAATTCAATGAATTACTCTAATGATCTCTAAAAAATACACTTCAAGTCGAAAATTGAAGTTTGTAAAAATATTTAATTCTAAAATTTAATAATAATATTTGAAAATAATTTTTTTTCATATGATTAGTTTGTAAATATTGTGTCGATTTAAACGTTTAAATTTGGTGTTATATTTAGTAGAGAAATAAAATTTAAAAAAAAAAAAACGTTACAGAATATTTATATTTATTTCCGCTCTAAATAATACACACGCAATATCACCCGCAACAAATTTTCTAGATTACTTCATCTTGCAAATGTAATAACGTTTTTAACATCAAAATACTTCATATCTTTATTTTTCCCCACAAAATAATGTAATACTCTCTCCTTTATCAGTTTAAATACATTTATTTATCTGTAATCGTAAAACATTTAGAAATACTATAAAATTAAAAAAGTTTAGAGAAAATTACTTAGATTTTCGTTGAGTTAGTAAACAGTATATTAGTGAAATATTCAAATAAAGGTATTAATAAATGTATACGGGTAACATGAGAAGGAACCCAATCGAAAGATCGTGACCTCAAAATATTTGGGGTAGATATAGTAGATACAATCCGTACTCTTGCTTACAAGGTGCATTGCGGGAGTATTAATAAATGAGAACACTGCTATAAATAAAGTGACACAGCGGCTACTATTTAAGGCGTGGGGAACTCTTGTAGTCCATAGCTTCGTAGATCAGTAATAATACCAAATGTGGTATAAATCATGTTATTCTCAAACGAAACATCTCGTCACATAGGTTGTCTATGACAAATTGATTTGCTTTTCTGTGAGGCATAAGGGGAATGCGAGTTAGAAAGGAGATCGTGCTATGTAATAAATACAGAAAGAGTCCTCTCAAGCTAACTTAATTACTGTTAGGAATATAGATGCAAGAAAAACATGGCGTGCAAGAAGAGGAAATATAAAGCAGTGTTATACGCAGAAAGAACAACCTTCTCAGATCATGAGATGGGATAAGTGACATGGAAATGTGAAAATTGCAAAAAATGGCTAAGCTTGGGCTTCGTAAGATGGAACGTGAACGAGCATAAATGGGGGAATGCAAGTGAGAGCGAGTTGAGAAAGATACAGAGCACATGTTGACTACTGTTAAGCATTTTATGTCCATCCGCATGCACCGTGACGGAACTAAGTGAAGCATTAGCAAATGTACTCAATGTTGATAACTTCAGGAGCAAGAAAACCTAGATTCTTTACATTTTATACGTGTTTTATGTATACACATGTAAATGTGCTTGTAACTTTCCAGCTCCTTCTGTTCTTGCTTCTGATAAGGTGAATAAAATACGCGTGCATTTAGTTTTACTCGTTGTATTGCTTTGGGCAATTTTGTGAAACTTACAACCTAACTCCTGTTTTATAAATATTGATTTTGAAAATATTTCATTTATAAATTATGCATATGTGTAACATTTTATTATATATACACAAGTAAAAATATTTGTTACTCTATCCTTGCGTCTGATTTGGTTAATATATAACTATGAATTCACTTCCNTTGCGTCTGATTTGGTTAATATATAACTATGAATTCACTTCCCACTTTTCAATATTAAATTTACAACTTAACTAATTTTTCAAAAATATTGATTTTACATCGTTCATGAAGTATACCTCTGTAAAACGTTTAGTAGATGCATTATCATACACGTTTTCATGAGCCGTTAGGAAATAAAGACACTAATGTGGCCGTTGGTTGTCCTCCGTCAGAACANTCTGTAAAACGTTTAGTAGATGCATTATCATACACGTTTTCATGAGCTGTTAGGAAATAAAGACACTAATGTGGCCGTTGGTTGTCCTCCGTCAGAACACGGGTTCAAACGTGGAACGAGAAGGCACGTGGTGCACGCAGTAGCGGGTACATTAATCAAAGTGTAATCAGTGAGACCAGGAAATGTCGCTATAGAGACGGCGCTCTGGAAGAGGAGCAGCGAACTGCTTACGAACCAATATTGCCCTCCGAGGGCCTTTGCCCACTACTTCAGAGAGAATGGCGCAAGCACCTTTGCAGTTCAGCTGCGTTTACAATAGAACAATTAAGCGTTAAATAATGCGTAACGACGTGTGCAGAAGAATAGAAAGTGCGTTACCGTATGTATTGGTTTCTAATGGCACTTAGCAGGTCGTGTGGATGGTCGGGATTTCCTCAAGCCTTAAAAGAAATAGTTATATCTAAAGTGAATCTAATGAGGCGATGACCAATGAGAACAGAGCAGTCGGTGTTGTTGGCGGGAAAATGTTATTTACAGTAATGTGAATATAAACAACATTAAAAAGACGCAGGTGTGTGTGCGATTACATTTATTAACAAATGTAAGTTTCCCTCGCAGAAAATGTCGGCTTTGGAGTATGATCTGCTTCAATATGTTCGTGATATACGAAGTTAGGTTCGCAACAAAAGTAACAACATGCTACCAGCTGAAAATTTTTTTTTTTANCTTCAATATGTTCGTGATATACGAAGTTAGGTTCGCAACAAAAGTAACAACATGCTACCAGCTGAAAATTTTTTTTAAATTTATGTCGACAATGAGTCCATAAGATTAGTAAGTTACCCAAAGAGCACCATTGCGCATGTACAAGAGTGAAGACATAGAAGAAATGGGTTATTAACTGCAATTCATCGGCTTGAGTAAATAATTGCTTAGTTCTTGAAAAAAATGCAATTATAATAAAGATTTTATAAAGTATTTTCTATCACTCCTGTCACATTATTTCATACTCAAAATGCGTGAAGACTGCAATTTGCGAACCCTTCTCTCTTTCCTGAAGACCTGCATTCAGAACCGTACGGTAACAGCAAAGCGGGGAGCATGTGAGATTCACCTCTATTGCTGTTTGATAACACACACCTAGGCGTCATCCATGCTTGCAAAGTCACTATCTTCCCTGAATACATACAGCTAACCCGGCGTGCACAGGTGCGGGTCTCAACAAAGACGTGTTTAAAGTTGGCATTCAAGTCCTGCAAATAGAAAAATTGCAATCAACGACTTAGAAACACGACACAAACAGTTAAATTTTAGACATCGTCAAAATTTGCTAGACTTTGTAATACAATTTTTTATTTACAATAAATGCTGAAAATATGATGCACGATACGTAATACTTCATTAAAAATAATTACAAACGTGTGTTATTACATATTCAACTTATTAATGTGTTCAGCATATGAAAATCATAAAGGAATATTTTGTTTCATGAGAAGCGGTCGAGGGTCTCGTTACAGAGGCGCTGTAACGTTGCGTGAAATATTGAAGTAACATTCCACGAAATTCCTTTTGCCGGCAGAAAATCATGGAAGCATAAATACACAATATTGGAGGTAATTTAATGTCGTTATTTTGAAACCTTATTTTATAAAAATTTTACCATCTCCACGAGATTTTATTAAACTTTTACAAGTATCATTTCCGCATCTACTTAAATGAGAGAGGTCACACACATTCGCATTAATTTATTCCTAGTTTTTTAAAAAACGAATTAAAAAATAACATCTCCCTAAAACACTTGTTAAATAATTGTTTGCAAATTTTTATTTGTTTTACCACTTAAAGCATTCAAATTTTACGTAAATTTATCACCCAAGCAACATTTTCTCAATTTATAAGAGTCTGAAAAAATATTAGAATATTTCTAGTGCATATTTGTAATACCGAAAAAAAGTTTCCTTAGCATTTAATCAACAAGATCAGTTAAACCTTTAACTTAATCATAACTGAAATTGTTCCTCTGGTAGGAAATAGAAGAATTATCGTTAAAAACGAAGATATAAATATGTGGTTTTACGTACTAGTTTTATCTTAAGATATTTTTGCATGTTTGTGTGAGTTACGTAATCTCATGAAAGGAATACATTGTCCTAATTTGGCTTACTTTAATTAAAAATTGAAATGAAGTTACAAATCATAACAAATTCCTTTAATAATAAGGTCACACTATTTTGGTTCTGATAAAGCTAATATTTCAAGTCAACTGAAATATTAATGTGGAGAGATTCATCTGCGTCAACAAAATGTTTCTTAAATAATGGTAAATAAATATATCACTGTTCTTATATTTTTCAAAGGAATTTGTTATTATCAACAAAACGAATTTTGTTTGCGCAACCAAAAACTGATTTAATTTAATTGCATAATTTTTTTAAAACAAAAATATAAATAAAAGAACTAATTAAATATTTTTTTAAGTGTTGTTAGCAGTACCCTAGTAATATTTTTCTAGGTGAAAATATTTTTCTCTTTTAGGAAGTAAATATATTCAGTTTTTCCTTTGAAACAAAGTCAATGGCTTTTCCTAAAATTATAGATATTGAAGGCATGAAAAAGATACAATACAGACCAGGTAAACTTAGTTAATTCAAATACCAGATTGTACAAAAAAAGTGGCCTTAATTCTCCCTACATCATAATGAACGGACAATAGTCTGTACAGTCGAAGCAGTGGATTCTGCGCATGCGTTTGTAGAGCAGGCCGTCATGATTGCGCATGCGTACTTCCACCCATATATTTTTAACGCAGTATGTCAACTCAACAGACCCCGTTAATCAACCAAATTAATTTATTTTTATAGTTTAATCAAACCTTACATAAACTCACCTGTAAAACTTTTTAAAGGAGTGTTTTTATATAATAAACTAACCCGGGATTATTAGGTGAATAAGTGGCTTACTTTAACACACACATGCCTATAGTATATCCATGGCCACAGCTGCCCAGAGAGGCTTATTTTAACGGGAACATTTGACTAAAGACAAGGTAGACCAATTATTCGTCTTCTGCGCATGTACACAAAATTGACCTAGCCAAAGGATCTCACAACTCTCATAGTCACATGGTCAACAGCTATGAACGTGTTTGTTATATCTTAATTTTCAAAAGTCAAGCACTTTTATATGAATAAAATACTTTCACCAATTTGAATTTAATCGAACTGCACTCCAAATTGGTTACATAATGTATACAAATATTTCAAAGCACTTGTTTACTAAACAGTGTTATAACCTCAAGTCCAAATCCACGACATTTTTGCTAGTCGTGTTTACAGAAAAGCAGTTTATGAACGGGACAGATGGAACAATGATTAATACCTGTTATAGGCCACAATAAAAGGAATCCTCTTATCATCTTCAATATTGTTATCTGTGTCGTAAGTAGGGCGAAAAGTAGTCCTGCTTTCCGCAGGACTGTCCTTTTATTCAAAGCATTGTCCTGCGGGATGCGAAACACCAAAGTTATGTATGTAATGTCCTTCTTTGGTCAAGTGTCCTACAAAATGTCCATCTTTTTACACACAAACAATCACTGAAAATTTATACTATTTATATATGAATGGGTTTCATGAACTTATTTTACACAATAACACTTTGCTGCGAGTCGTTCATTAAAACTAACTCCATTATTGCCACATTTTTTCAGAGATGCGATTGAAGAACTTGTGAGTAGTTTGCATAGATGGGTTTCTGTAGAAAGAGTTTATTTCGAACAATGCAAATATGTTTACTGCGTTCCAAAACTCGGCATGAAAACTGATACTTTCCCCTCTCCCACCCCCCGAAACTGGTTATAACTGAATTTAGATTTGCATATAACGACTATCACAATACTTCAGTTGCTTTATATTAACTATTTGATAATTTTATTCATATATATGATTATCTTTAAAATTAGTAAAAATTATTATATCTTAGTTTTTTTTGTGTAAATGCGATGTTTAGTGTCCGTATATGTATTTCACTTTATGTGAATAGGCTCCAAGAAACGAAAATAATATTAGGACAAGTAGGCCTAATGTGGTGTCAGTAATAAAAAGTCCATTACCAACACCTCACATTGATGTACCGATTGTCAGCTTCGTATAAAGATTTTATGCACTGATTAAGAATTTAAACATAATGGTTTACGGTAACATCGATATAATTCGGAAATTTCGAAGGCTTTCAATAAAAACAAATATAATATCGCTGAAAGAACCATAAAACGTGGCGCCATTTTTTTATCAACTCAGTCATATTGGGTGAAATAGAAAACTATTTGAACTTATAAGAAAAATATAATTACAATAATAATTGTAACACTTACTTTTACGTTAACTATTCCTCAGATCTGGCACACGGTACTATGTGACTAACAACTAATTTTGGAAAGCTACCACACGTTTTTATTTTAACTTCTCTGTTAGTTGGAGTATTGCATGAGTAGAGTAAATGTTGTGAAATGTTACTACTTTTGAACCATTTCCTCCAGTGTCCTGTGATATCATACTGCTGAAACTCTGATTTATATGGACAACACCAAAATAAATCGGATATTATTATACTTCCTTACTTCCTCTGACATTTAAAAATTAATGCACGCTTAAGTTAATTTCTTGAAAAAGAATTTAATGGTGTTCATTTCCACTTCAGTAGCCCACACAAACCAACAAAAAGTACACATATTTCAACCTGACCAACTTAAAAGAAGGAAAAATTTGTTTTAAGTGATAAGAGTATAAACATTAAGCAAACTTTCATGTTTTCCACAGGAATAAATTAAAAATAATAAATATAACGTACTAATTTAAAACGTTGTAGCTATGATTTGATAACGAATAACTGCCGTATGTTTAAGGACATTAATTAAACTATAGGAATTCTTGCTATGTGTCATTTTTGGCATCCAATAATTTGAAAAGTAATGAAGATAACTATGTGTGAATATTGTATGAATATTGGTGGTTGTAGTGTACATACTTTTCTGTATTTAATTCAGAACGTTAATACGCAATAATATCTGCTAATGTGAATGTGTATTGCAAGTGAAATTTTTCGATCTACTCATCGTACTGTCATCATACAACAATACGTTTGTAATAAGCTAAGTAGAGAAAACGGCACACGCGGATTTTCAAGAACAGGATATCAACATTTTTTTTACAAACTATAATTTGTAAAGTGGCTCAAAAGCATAATTTGCGTACCTTATAGCAACCAATTGGAATAGTGTAACAACTAATTACAAAAGAAATATAGAGTGAAGTTCGATCGTAAAGTAAAATTTACCTGCCGGTAACCAAAATCAAATACTTTCTTTCCGTAAATAATGCGATGTTACACAAATATCCTCTATCCGTGGTACAGCAAAATATCTTACAAAGACACGTATATCTGAAAGAAATAAACGTTTATATGTACTTTGTATACACTTGAAAATGAAAGCTGAAATTCTTGTTATGGCCAACAGTTTGTATTTATTTCCCTGGCGTTATTTTGCGTTTCTTGGCGTTTCGGAAGTAGGGTTACATGTTTATCATAAAATCGAAGTAAACTTTTTCTAAACCTTAAGGCATGTATGCAGTGGTCATCGTAACATTGTGTTTACTTTTATGTTATTCATACTTGTAATTCGAACAAAGCAGAAATCCTGAAACTATTTCAAATTATTGTAAATCCTCATTTCAACTATTAATAACGGTTACTTAGTAGTGTAATATACATTAATGTTTTTGAAAGATATCCAGGTCTTTGTAAATGTATACATAGGACAATAAATAAATTTTAATCCGGAGTTTTACATAACCGTATGTTTTGTTCCACGTAAACATTAGTAATGTGTTTAAGATAACTGAATAAATGCTTCACAGTTATTTATTTTTGTGGTATACTATCAGAGTTATAACAGTGAACCAAAAAAGGCAGACATTATATTTTTACGAGTTGAAAATTTTTATTTCAATTGCAATATGTTTACAGGATTCCCAAAATGCTTAGGATAGTATTTGTCGCTGATAGTGAACGATCTGTCAAATATTGTGTCACTAATATAAACTACTCAGTATTATGACATATTGTTACCAAATTTAGAGCATGGAATATATCATTAGAGTTTGTTGTAATAGTGCCATAAATAAAAAAATGTCAGCATTTCCTAAGTAAAAATTTTTTTATCAAGAAATTATAGCGTATCGAAAAAATACTACGAGACTAGAAAAATTGTAATTTTGAAACACTTTTCAATATGTGGAATGGATTGACTCTCGGACTCGGGTCCCTGTGTCTTTGTTCTTACAGTGTGACATGTATCAATAATGTTTTAGACATTAAAAAGTTATTTAACAACTGTGGTTCCCAAATGACATTAAATTCAGGCGGAGGAAATAATTTATCTATAAACGTTTCATGCGGTAGTTTTGTATATGAAGTGTATTTTCTCACATTTCTGTATATTAAAGCAATTTTGAAGGACGTTGATACATTTTTTAGGTATATAAAACTATGATTAGCTAACACAGACTCTGAAAAATACGTCGACATTTAATCTGTATATAGGATACCAAACTGAGTGACGTGGTAATTTTAACGGAGATAGCAAAAAAGTATATGTAAACGGGTGTTCACACGTTTCTTAACAGGTGATATAAAACATTTGGCACGGAGAAAATTTATGTACAACAGCGTGTGTAAACATATTATTTTTGCCGAAATACAGGATTAACGGGAGTTATGACCATTTTATACACACATGCGATTTTGGAGAATAGCAGTTAGTTTCATTGCTGCGTTTTGTGCTGTGAAAAATCTGCAGAACTGCTTGAACTCGGCACTCATTCATAGAATAATATTTACCTATTTTGCTCGACGTAATTTAAGGCTTGCAGTTGAAAAATATATAAAATCAATTCACGATCAAAATATTTATTTTAGAAAAGAGAAAACAAAAGTTTATTTTTAATGAAAGCTCCCTAAAACATTTTTTTCATACTTCACATATAGATCAAATAAATAAATTTATAATTTGAAGCAATGACAATAATAATTATTAAATCATACTATAGAAAAAATTGATAAATTTCCATTTGTATGATAAACATTTAGAGAAATACAAGCACAAGACTTTTGAGAACCATTCTTACGTGCGTGTAATTTGTCAGAATGTATTGTCTCGATAGTATCGTGCTTTTTCTCAGTTTTATTTCATACAAGCTTCTGTCCTAAGTGAACGTTGCATAATATATCGTCCATGAAATACAAAATTATTGCTTCGCACTTTTATATAACGTCAATAGTTTTTTTTAATGATGTTGAAATTTTTTTGCCAAAGAATTTAACGCTCTGCTAAAATTGTTCTGTTATAGAAACACTTCAGTAACCAATACGTGTTACAAATGAAACATTTAATTCCTAGCATTATGTTTTACACCGTGCCTGAGATGCATAAAAGAGTGTCGAGATAGAGATGGCATTACCGAAGGTTACGCGTATTTATGTTGACTTACACATCGCTTTTATCTGCAACATAGTTATATTAATATAAAAATTAGTATGAGCGAATTATTTTAACAAATCCTTTTCCATTAAAAGAAATATATATTTCAGAGGCAGCGTACGAATTTCCTGTATTTTTAAGGGATAATGCCATATTAAAGCTAAAAATTGTCCAGTTTACCGTAGTAATAATACATTGTTCTGTATGCAACAAAATAACGTGAGTAAATTAAGATGAAATATTCGGCTAACAATCAGGTCTGCAATAACAGAACATTTAGACTCACTAAATCTATATTTAGCTTCAGCAACTGCGTTGATTGTATGTCTCGGTGCCTTGTAGGCCTAGTATTAGTTTTGCTTTACATATTTAGCCCACCAGGAAAAAAGAATATGATTTTTGAAGGATGTTTTAGCACATTTAACTACAGTGGTACTTTTTTACTATTTAAAAAGAGAGATAGATTTTTCATTAGGCTATTTGACATCTAACATATAATCACGAAGCTACCAAACAAATAATGCTTCTACTAATTCCTATTTAATATTTATGTCCGTCAAATCTTTTTGATGATTATTATAAAATTATGTGAAAATATTCTGAATTAAGTACGCATGCGGAAATTCATACAAAGAAATTTTCTTACGTTATAGGAGGTAGAAAGTATTTTTTTTTGCGTGCGAAGAAATACCGACAAAAACATTAGGCATTCCAATGCAGCTAACTTAATTAAAAAATCAACACCTTATGTGCAACTTTCCTTAATTTTTTTCCCAAAACATATTCCTCTGTTTATATAATTTACCAATGTTGTTGTTTATTGGTATATTTGAGGAGTGTTATATGTGAGCCCAAGGACACGTTTTCAAGTTAAATATTAGGAATAGAGAATTTTATAAGGTGCTTAAAAAATTAACTGTGACAAAAAGATATGTAACAGCAGTCAGTATGGATAGTGTCTCCACCGTGTCTGGAGAAGGCGCGAATGCAACGCACCGCAAGCGGGTCGACACTTTGCCCGGGGCAGCGGGCCCTCACCAGGCCGGCAGGCTACAACCCGCGCCACGGCGACCCCGCCAGGTCAACAACCACAACAACGAGAGCCACAACTACAGTCACAACAACAATAATAGCCACAACAACAAAAAAGCAGCAACAACCACAACAATCACAACAGCCACAACAAACAATCACAACAGCCACAACAAACAACCACAACAAACAACCACAAGAACGACAGCTACAACTACAGCGACAACTACGGTCACAACAGCAATAATAGATGCAACAACAGAAAAATAGCAGCAACAACCACAACAATCACAACCGCAACAATCACAACAGCCACAACAACAACCACAACAACGGCAGCCACAACCACAGCCACAACAGCAATACTAGCCATAACAACAGCAACAATAACCGCAACAACCACAGTATCCACAAGCACATCAACAGCAACAACAACATGGGGTTCTCTTGACCCAGTCTCTAGCCATCAGCCATCACTCGGTTTACGATACAATAATTGTTTCTACTCTGATCTCCATCACACATATTCACACTGTTAAAAGTATTATTACCCAGAAGTGTTCTCGGTCTGTAAAGGAGCAATTACGTAAATATAAATTCGTATTATTTCGTCTCCCGGCTTTTATTTCATTGGAGTAAGCCCAACTCACTCTGTTTTCCTGCATTCTTATAATGTTATTGACCCACGCTCACGTTGACGGCAATTCCCAACACACTGCCAGGCAGCACGAGTCCAACCTCACCTGACCCAGAGGTTAGCCCGCGGGCCATCGAGGCGGTAGGCCAGGGACCCGGCCACGGCAGGGCAAAGTGCACGAAGCCAGAGGAGCGGCCGCCGAGACCGGTCGAGCNCGAGACCGGTCGAGCCACTGCCCTCCGAGGGTCAGGGGTCAAGACTGGTTCTCGCGTATACTGGTCCGCGCGCCGCGCCACACTAATTGCCCCTGGTTCGGGTCAACCGCCACCAACACTCACTACACGTTTTTTTCTTAGGCCGCTACAAACCATTTCTTGTAGGAATTGGCATTGCCTAAATAATTCTGCAGCTATCACCTGCTGAAATAAATACTGTTCTTATCGGCGCCTGCAACCTAAGCCGGGCGAAAAAAACGATATCTGATCAACGCTTTCTTAAACCATGAAAAGCATAACATGTCAAAAACAGGCCACAATGAGTGTATTGCGTACATATAATAACTTTAAGGTATTTATTTATTTCATTTAAAATAAATTTTGGTACCTTTTTTTTTAAATTACTTATACTCAGAGGCAGAACATAAAATATACTAAACATTACTACAGTAAAATTACCTGTGAAAAAGCTAAACCCTGGTATGAAGCGTCGATGGAAATCAAAGGCAGGGGAATTGGGAGCACCCAGATGGAGTCCAATAACCAAATGCAAAGTCCGCTATTTTTTCCTTTTTGAGATGCGCAGCATCACCGGTAGTTAAACCAAGGATCACTTTGGTAGAATACCTACAGCGGCTTCATGGCAATGTCTTTTTATGGTGATTACACTACTAACTCCATATTTTATAACCATTAACAAATGGTTTTGTGGTCCCTGTAAAATTATTGTGTGTTCGCTACAGAAGTGATTTGGAGGTGTGAATCCCTAGGATCATTTTACTCCGCCATTGAAGATGACAAATGATCAGCGGTTTTGAAAATTCGGCCGCCCGCCTTTCTTTGCTTCACACGGATTTTACAGCGATTGGTTTTGTGTCCCGGTGGAAATGAACCCTCAAACGTGTGCTCACTTCTTACCTTTCCGTAAAAACTGCTGAGACTCGCCATATTTTGTGTATAACATGCGCATATAAATAAGCAACGACCGAAGCTCATAAAAACAATCAGGATATTCTTCAAATATTACGTACCGTAACTAAATAGAAACGATAATAGGAATAAGAATTAGTAAGATACAACAATTTAAAACTATAATTCTCTGTTGGCATGTATCCATAAATATTGTGACTTGCGTCATTTGAGATTAAACAATATTATAACGAAAGATGCAGCTTCTTGACATCCTTGAAATATTTATCCTCTGACTAAAAAAAAANGAGATTAAACAATATTATAACGAAAGATGCAGCTTCTTGACATCCTTGAAATATTTATCCTCTGACTAAAAAAAAAAACAGAAGAATCAAAAGTAATCGGTATTTCATTGCCCCCTCCCTTTATTTTATATGTTTGAATAGCTTTTATTTATTGTTTTAATAACAGAACTTTACAATTCGAAACGATAGAACACACATACATAAATTTTAAAACTCTAAAATTAATTCGAATTGTTTTCAACTAATTTTTGCTTGCATCAGAGTCAGTTACTTCAATAAGGAGATTGCATGGTGAGGTTATAACTGCAATTTTGGGTTCGTAAGTGTTTACACATACAGTAACTGAAGCTCTGTGACATAACAAGAAGTCAACTACTCGCAGTAAGTGGCCAAGAGATGAGAAAGATTCGATCATCCTTGCAACTTTGCATCCTACAAATTACATAAAACATAGGACGTTGAAACTGTTGCAAATACGGCTAGTCTCAAAACCTATATGATAATATTCAAACAGACTAAATAGTCCCATTGTTGTTAGTTAACGATCACCAAGATGACAGCTAAGACACATAGTTTTCTAATACTCCTGATAAACGTAAACTAGTACACCAGTGCGAATTTATACCGCATCACAGACAAATATATATTGTAAAGGATGTTAGAAATAGCAATAAGTAGTGTCTATGAATTCCAAAATTTATTATTGAATGTTTTTAATTGTAAAGAAATATCGTATTTGGCCATATAAACACAACTGATGGATAGGTCTACATATTATGTTCATGGTGCTTTTGAAAATACTGTTATTTAGATAGTTTTGTTTGTGACAAAACCACATTACAAGTATATCTTTGAAAGCAATAGAAAAAAATTATCACATTCATTTGTTTAGGATATATATTTATCTAAATTAAGGATGTTTCGAAAAAAATGTCTCATTTTGTAAATCAAAATTAAAAATCTTGAACTACATTAATTTCCGTGAAGCTATTACAGTACATTTGAAAAATATTAAAAACAAAAAAAAAAAAAGGTATTTACTTTGAACCTGCCAGAAAATTACACTTTTGGCTAACTAAAAAGTGTCTCATTTCATTCCAATCTTGGTACTTTCTAATAAATTTTAATAAGATTAGGTATTTTACAAAAACTGATCACCATTTCATGTGAAAAATTAAATTATAAGAGTTATCTTGAAGAGGAAAGCATGTTATTGACATACACAAATATTAAAATACTGTATTTATTGATACATAGAAACAGATTATTTTAGGTAGTTAACCTCAGGGATTTTAAATATATTTATGGCAATGCATTATTCCTTAAATTTGCTCTAAATATTCGTAAATAAAAATTTACAATAGAAATTTATATTAATCATTCTAAAACACACTTCCAAAATATAGTGAACGTTTTGCAAGAACAGAAAATTTTTATGAAATAAATAAATAAACTAATAAATTATATTGTCTTGGATTGGTGCTTACTTAATGACATTTAAAAACCATTTTAGGGATTCTTATTTGAAGTTTTATTAAAATATTCATAAACTGTTGACATGTAAAACAGTTAGGCCTAACATACCTAACATTTAATAATGGCAGAAAAAAAAGGCAAGAGTTTGAAAATGTTTCTGTGATAATGCCTCATTTTTAAGCTTCTGATGTCCGATAATTTTAAATGTGTGGTCACTGGGAATTAAATAACCAAATATTTCCTTATAAAAATTCTCTATTTTTGAGTGAAAATAATTTTGGCCATATGATATAAATGCCATAATTTATATGAGATAGTAAAGTTTCTCCAATATAATTTTTTTTTAATTATGTAAGTTGACACAACGACCTGCACAAAAATATGATTCTATGTACTCAAAAATACAATTATTAAAAAGATTAATATCTAATGTAGAGAGTTTGTTGAAGTAGACTTATGTTTGTAAATTATCTTCTTTGTTATTTAATTTTATCCACAAAATTATTTCAGAGGTTACATAAGATGTACTTTGCTTTCAAAATATTATATTTTGGGGTTATGTAGCTTATTGCCCTAATTATTAAAAATAGGAACAACGTATTTGCTGTTTATTATGAACTGAAAATAGTTTTGGAGGAATAATTTTATATTCACATAAATTATAAAAATAAACAAGTATTGAAAAAAAAATCGTTCAAAGTATTGTAGTGTTTATTTTAGAATTCACAGTATTTAATGGTAGTCAAATTTACATTTAAATGAGATACATTTTAAAAATAAAATATTGTATATATAAATATGAATAACATATTTTCACAAACATAACACTTATTTTGAACCTAATTCCCTTGGAAAGATAGGATTCTGCAATCTTTAGTATGTCTGCATGGGATGTATGTCCACCTTAATAACTTTTGAACCACCAGACAGAGAGCAGCAAACATTCGTAGGAATATAATTTCCTTAATGAATATTACGGCGTAACTTGTTGTTAGAGCAAATAATGTTATGTTTTTATAAAATGATTTAAATACCAGTTAACGAAGGATATAATGTTCATACTGTACCCAGTACACGAGCTTATATGTATTAGGCAATCCGGGATATATCGATTTTCATGTTTTACGTTTATGGTAATGTAACGTGCGGTAATTATTAACATATAATTGTAATTACTAACCTCAGTTATCTCTATATAGTAACGAAGCACTTGTATTGTATGAACTGTTAGTAGCAATATTCCATATAAATAGTAACTATATATATTTCAGATTTCACTTNAAGCACTTGTATTGTATGAACTGTTAGTAGCAATATTCCATATAAATAGTAACTATATATATTTCAGATTTCACTTATTACAAAATATATTAATTTTCCATTACTGTTGTGCTCAAATACTTATAAACATTAAACACAAACAACGGAAATTATATGAATTTATTTGAGAAAGCCAGGTGGTGTTGTCGTGTCTTGCCAACTTCTGTTCGGTAATCAACTTAGTTGCAATAAATATTATGATACCAACATAATATACTGTACGACAAAACTTCGTTTACTCTCTGATATTGTAGTTTATTGTGAATGATCGCCGCGCTCAAGATAGGTCATCATTCAGCAGCAAATAAAATTTCATGATCAGCAATTATCACTTGAATTCTAATGTGTTTTTTTACCGTATTTTCTGAATAAACAACACATTTCAAGAACAGAACACGAACATGATAGAAGGATATCCGACTTTTATAGTTTTATACCACGCCGTGAACTTATTTANTTTCAAGAACAGAACACGAACATGATAGAAGGATATCCGACTTTTATAGTTTTATACCACGCCGTGAACTTATTTATGAAAAGGTGGTCATTTTAAAATTAGGGCGCTATTTCACCAATTGAAACTACATTTTGTATTGTTCCTGTTTATTATATAAGTAATTAATTTAGAGCAAGACATTTTTATAAATAGGCCATTTTGGAAAATAACGTTAAATAAAAAACACAGTTTTAAACTCTCATCTTCAAAACTACTCAATATATCTCTATCAAATTTCGCGGTTAAGTAATGCTGTGGTGGGCGAAGGTACCAGTTCCAATCTAACTTGGTTGAGGTTCTTATTTTCTATATGGCGGCTATATTAATATTTTTGATTGCTGTTTTATGTCTGCGAAACCATGCAACCAATTTTAGCCAAATGTTTAGTGCTGGCAGGAGTCTATANTAATGCTGGCAGTAGTCTACACTATTGAAACCATAAAACGTGTCTACATAGTGCCCCTTTTGCCGACCATTTTATAAGATAGGGCTATCTTTTTTGTAATATCTCTGGTATAAAATCGATTGATTCCCACGAAATTAGAAATACAAGTATTACAAGGGTTTGCCATGTAAACTGATGTATTTTAAGTCAATCAGCCATTTGTTTTTAACATTTTGGAAATATGAATATTTTTATTTTTATTCATATATTCCTTTTATTACAATCTTAGAGTATTTTCTTCTTCATCAAGCTTGCTATCATATATATGTAGAGGAAAGTAGGCTAATTATTATATTGGTAGCATTGCGATTCATAAATATTTATGAAAGTTGGAAATAAGGATATAGGCTTCAGAATAGCCCTGAATATAAAAAAATGTTAATATTTCAAAACAAATTTTTTATATCGGCATTAAAATATTTTCGTCCTATTTACACAATAAAGAAAAAAAATATGTTCTCGTGTAAATATTAAAACAAATATTCTGACATGCGTATTTCCCCCCCCCCTCCTCCTGAACATGTAAAACGAAAAGATTATTAATTTTTAGTTAATAGATATAAACCATAAAATACAAGACAAAGATTTTGCTATATTATTCATTTAAAGAAATAATTTAAAGTCAATTTGAAATTCAACACTAGCCATAACAGCGAAGATCAACTGTTTATTTTTTAGATGCCTAGCATACATTCCAGGGTACATACAGAGAGACCCTCCACCTATGAACAATATAAAGGTTGCAGCAAAAGCGACAATTAGTTTAGCCTCGACAATGAAACAAAATCCGCTCTTATTCACTGTTAGTAGCATGATACGGAGGTGCAAATGTGTTTCAACGGCAACATGTGTCCTATCTCTAAAAAAAAAAATACCACAATTCATCAGTCGTTCCTTTAAGCGACACATTTTATTTCGTGGTGAGCGAGCACTATCCAGCGATTCTAACAGATGGTCACCGGGAATGAACACAAAGTAGAACTGTAAAGAATTTATCTTAAACGGTTGAAATTCAACAGAGCAACCCTCAGTGGGTCTAAAATAATGATAAGTATTTCAATTGTACACTAGTTAATCGTAAAAAAAAAAACTTGTAATAACATATTTTTATTTTTATTAAGTTATCTTGAATTCGTAACCTTGAAAGTAGATAATTTTTGTTTAATAATTAATTATCTTAAAATTGTTATTTTTGTACATCAAAATAAATAATTTTCAATGCCATAGTTCAGAATAAATATCATATAATGTTGAGGAAAAATTTTGCAATCTACAAAATTAATACATTTTTACCATACTACGATTTTCTTCAAAATTATGTAAAACAACATAATGGATTAACATATATATCGGTAAAATAAAACAGTTGTAGATCTACGAATATTTGTATGCTTTCATATCAACCAAAAATGAGTATTTTTTCCCTGCTCTAANTTTTTACCATACTACGATTTTCTTCAAAATTATGTAAAACAACATAATGGATTAACATATATATCGGTAAAATAAAGCAGTTGTAGATCTACGAATATTTGTATGCTTTCATATCAACCAAAAATGAGTTTGTTTTTCCCTGCTCTGANTTCCCTGCTCTAAAGGAGGATTAAGATTTTGTGCATTATTGTTGCTATCTACAAAATTGTTATATTTTATTCTTACCAAGAATTTTTCAAATTACGTTCAACCGTATAATGCAAAGATAATATATTGATAAAACAAAACAATTGTACGCCTACCAATATTAGTTTGCTACTTTATGACCCACAGTCACCCCGTAAAAATATTAAAACGATGAATTTAAACATTTCAACTGCCCTAAGAAAGTAACAAAATCGTATGAAATATGCATAATAAATAAAATAATTAATTAAATAAAAACATATTTTATACCTGTAATTTTGTGACAGAAATGATTTATTGTGTCCATTCAACAATGATTTCATCAAAACACTGCGCAATATCACGGTTTAATATTTTCAAAATACGCAGATAAATAAAGAGTTACAGAACTACATAAAAAAAAAAAGAAACAAAAAAAAGGAATCTTTAACACTGCAGGGAAAGTAATGCCGAATTTTGATAACTTTATTGAAAAGTTTACGAATGCCGAGNGGAATCTTTAACACTGCAGGGAAAGTAATGCCGAATTTTGATAACTTTATTGAAAAGTTTACGAATGCCGAGTAAACATTTTATAACCAAAACTTAGAAATTCGAGAAAATAATAACTCTTTTTACTATATCTTAAGACATGTTTTATTTACCATATAGCGAAATATGGATAAAAAAATTAAATAAATTATAAACTAATATATTTGCAAACTGTTATTCTTGAAGAATTCAACTATATTAAAAAGAATAAAACCGAGTAAACTTAGGTAACATTTGAGATAAGTTAGTATGGATAAAATATGTAGTAGAAGATAAAAAAAANAATAAAACCGAGTAAACTTAGGTAACATTTGAGATAAGTTAGTATGGATAAAATATGTAGTAGAAGATAAAAAAAAATTCTCCTATAAAATATTTAAAAAAAATGGAATTATTACACAAAGAAGGAAAAGAAAACAAAACAAGACAGAAGATTATAATAAAAATTTGTGAATTATCTCGTCNATAAAACCGAGTAAACTTAGGTAACATTTGAGATAAGTTAGTATGGATAAAATATGTAGTAGAAGATAAAAAAAATTTCTCCTATAAAACATTTAAAAAAAATTGAATTATTACACAAAGAAGGAAAAGAAAACAAAACAAGACAGAAGATTATAATAAAAATTTGTGAATTATCTCGTCCCGCCAAAAATATCAAAAGCAAAAACTGGAGAAATAAAAAATAAAGAAAACTTGTAATAAGAAAAAAAACAATTAACTATTAAAATAAGAAATAAATTAACTGAAGAAGTTGAAAATTAAAAACACGAAGATAAAATTCTAAAAAATAAATACTTAAATTAAGAAGTGAAATAAGTGATAATTTAGATGACCTTCGTGGAGGCAGAATGTCAAGGAAGAAGCCATCTGCAAGACCTGAGAAGGAAATTCGATGGGATGGAGGTAGTGATGGAGAAGGAAGACAATCGCGAGTGTAGGAGTGAGCACCCCGAGAGATTCAGCTGGAATACCCACCACGTGTTCGACATGAGTAGGATCCGGGAGTGACCCCGTCGGGAGCTGAGTCTAGTTAGCTGTGATGGGAGGCCAGCGAACTAAACGCTTGGTCAGCGGAGCTCTTAAGAAAACTGGTTTGCAGGTAAATGAGCCCTGGCGAAACCAACCTTTGGAAAAAAAAATCCTTCTTATATCACGTATATTATCAGATGTACTGACTGGCATGCTCAGAGGGAAGTTGACAGCGGCGTAGATAAAGTATTTCCATGTATTAACATTTTATCANATGTACTGACTGGCATGCTCAGAGGGAAGTTGACAGCGGCGTAGATAAAGTATTTCCATGTATTAACATTTTATCAGTAGGTCGTATAAACTTTTTATAATGGAAATTTTTTATTTATTGACATTTGTATTTTGCACATAAAAGTAATAATTAGAATGTATCATATTTATGGTCTTTACAATTTCACAAGTATCCTTACCGACGTAATAATAAAACGAAAAGCGTAAACCACAATAGTTATCTTCCACATGATGGAAGACTTGAAACCTGGCAGTAAAGTAGATTCCAAGCAAGGTTTTTAAAGTAGCTCAGTTAACAAGGAAAAGCCTGTACAGGATAATTATAAAGTCCTTGTCCATTTGTGGTAAATTGCTAATATACCTTAAGAATTCGTTTTAGGTAGTGGAAATGTTCAAAATTGAAGAAAGGATAGATGTGGTCCTTGATCGTCTGAGAGGACTCACGTACGATGCAGTGACAGCTGATGGCACACGAAGATTTAGGAAACCTGGATCCAGAAATGGGACCATTCGCCATATTGTTAACAAATTCAATCGCGCAGAGAGTGTTGAGGACTAAGAGCGTTCAGACAGGCCATCGGTACCTGGAGACACCGTGCAATTGATTCAGGAAGCNCAGAGAGTGTTGAGGACTAAGAGCGTTCAGACAGGCCATCGGTACCTGGAGACACCGTGCAATTGATTCAGGAAGCCATTGAACGAAGCCCTCGTGCACCGACTCTGCCTCTCAGTCGTAAGCTTGATGCTCCACGATCCACTGTGTGTAAGGTTTTACACTCCCTGTGCGATTTAATTTGTGGACAAGATGGCGAATGGTCACATTTGCAGGGCCGGNTGTGTGTAAGGTTTTACACTCCCTGTGCGATTTAATTTGTGGACAAGATGGCGAATGGTCACATTTGCAGGGCCGGAGTCCTAAATCTTCAAGTGAAATCAACTCTTTCTACATCGTACGTTAGTCCTCTCAGACGAGCACTGACCACGGCTATCCTCTCTTCAATGGTTAACAATTTCAATTCCTAAAACAAAAACGATATACAGTAGCGGTTTTCACACAAATAAACAGGGACTTGATAATCACGCTGTATATGACTGAGACGTGAAGCAGAGAGAGAAAATTACGTTTAAATGCGAATGTATATGGAAGTGGAATATGTAAATTCAAACAGATAAATAGTCATATATTTATAACACAGGAAGTGGTGGTGTTAAAATAACCTTAATATTGGCATTTCTTTACACATAGTCAAATAAGATACGAATTAAAAATAATTATTATTTCATGAAAATACGAATATAATATTTTTGTAATCCCCTGGTTTTAGATACGCATATATGTATATATGTGTGTATGTAATGTGTGTGAATGTATGTAGTACACGTATGTGTCTTTGTAAAATTAACTGAACACAAATATTTGAATGACGTATTAAAGAAACATTTTCATTACAAAAATTAAGTTCATATATAGATAAAGTTAAAACTCTAATTTACACTTAGGCAAGAACTGGGATATACATTTCAGTTTACNATTAAGTTCATATATAGATAAAGTTAAAACTCTAATTTACACTTAGGCAAGAACTGGGATATACATTTCAGTTTAAATTTTTTCATTCAAAATTATTTATGAATGATAGTCTTACTTAAAAATTACACACGAATTCAAATTTTTCGATCTCATTTCAATCACGGTGATATATTTTCCATAACTTCATCGACATAACNAATTACACACGAATTCAAATTTTTCGATCTCATTTCAATCACGGTGATATATTTTCCATAACTTCATCGACATAACTTTTATTCAGTGACTTAATTTTTGTCAATGTCTATATGAAGATTTCAAATATTTTAACTATTATAAATTTTTTTCTTGTATTTTGTTTTATTTGTTTAAAGCTATTTTTTTTACTATTTATTAAATAATTTTTTTATTAAAAAAAATTAAATATAATTATTTAGCTTAATTTTTTGACTATTATTTAAATATAATCCTCCGTTTTGGTGTTTTTGCATTGATGCGTTTAAGGTTTCCACAACGTTTAATTTTTGTGCTGTAAAATTAGTGTTTTTTTTTAAGTTGAGGTTTTTCATGTTTATACGTATATCTTTATCATGAATTTAAGTAACTTCTTCAATCTTCTNTTTTTTTTTAAGTTGAGGTTTTTCATGTTTATACGTATATCTTTATCATGAATTTAAGTAACTTCTTCAATCTTCTCACTGTTGCTTTACTGGTTTTTTTTGTTACTTTCATTTTTATTATATTTACCTCTTTCTCCGTTTTCGATTTGCTTTAACTTTACAGATCTATGATTAATTTTATACTCTTTAATTTTTAATTGTTTTAACTTTTCCAGTATTAATAATTAATATTTGGTTTCTCATCTGTCATGTGGTTTACCTTTTTTAGTATAAAGATTTGGTCTATTTTCATTTTTCACCCCATCTTTTAATGTTTGATTTTTTTTTTGCTTATTCGTATTTCTGTCANAAGATTTGGTCTATTTTCATTTTTCACCCCATCTTTTAATGTTTGATTTTTTTTTTGCTTATTCGTATTTCTGTCGAAATTAATTTTCCAATTAAATTTATTACTGTCGTAAAATTTTTAAATTTCATATTTATGTTTTATTAATATTTATAATTTCACATTTCAATGTATTTGTAGTTTTCATTTTGTCATAAATCTAGAATGTAAGTTTATGAGAATTGATGGTTAAACCATTTTTAATCAAATTTTTGTTATCATACTATTCAAGCGGTATTACTTTCCCGTCTGAAATATTTTTAAATTTAAATTTTTCATTTGGTTAAGTTCTGTACCATGTAATGACTGAAAACTTATTTTTATGTTATAAATTTTTCCTGGTTCGACATATATGATGCAGTAGAACTAATATAAAATTTATAGGTTATATGCTGACATTATGCAGTGTCGTACGTTATGTTAACATAACATTTTATATAGATGAGCGTGTGTTTGAATAATGATAGTTGACTAAATATTTGGCTACCATGTACAGCTTAGATAGATTATGCACCGAACTCCACTGTGTAACTAGTGGTGGTCTCCGATCAGAGGATGGGAATGTTTTCATAATTATAACTTCTACTCTTGAGACCATATTATAAAAGTGGTGCTTTTCGCATTGTTTAATTGTGTGACAGTAAAATTCTTTTTACTTTAAAACACCCAGTAATAACATCTAACACACATGTATTTGTTGTTTAGATTTCACATGTTTTGAAACATTACTTCTTTATTTAAATTAATAACGGTTCTACTTATACCATTGAAGCACCAGCACGCATACTTCTATATGAATTGGGTTATAAATTTTTTCATTTACGTTATATTGCCTTCTAAAGATTTTATTATTTATACGTGTTAAACCAATCAGTTTCCTCATATTTGCGGGAGGGGGAGAGGTTTAATTGTTTTTATTTCAGAAANATTTCAGATATACTACAAATTGCATTATTATTTACAACTTGGAAAATATTACTTTGTTTAAGGTAAATAGCACGGTACAAAATTTTGCAAAAAAAAAAAAAAAAACAACATTTTTGAGTTTTTAGAATTTACCATTACATAGGATTATATAACTTATAGTTTCTTCGAAATTTACGTCGAACTATGCGAGGCATATTTCTACTATAGTTTTTTGGATATTTCTATTGAAAAATAAATTTGCCTTGCGTCTGGTATACAAAACTCAATTCTGTGTTTCTGTAGTTAATATTTTTTTACTCTCGTGCATCATTTCGTGAATTATTTTTCCAAGATTCAAATATTTCTAAATTGTTCATGTTTACTCATATAAATTGTTTAGCTCTGTGACTTGAAAATCAAAACCAAACATTAAATAATAACAATTTTTTTTGCCTCAAGTGTAAATTTTCGACATGCTGTTGATGTGCTTCAGGCAAAAACGAAGATTTCATTAGGGAAACTTTCTAAAACACAAAGCTTTCCTAAAGGTTTAATTTACATAAAAAATAAAATATTGAAGCCATCCTAAGAATTTACATTATCACTTTTCGAGAAAATATGCAAAATTAAGTTAACTACCACATTGGTACATCAACAATGTTCGCTGAGGTAGTAAAGTTAAAATCAAGAAACTCATCAAGAAAATATTTTTAATGTAAACTAACAGTAATAAAAACGTTAAATCAATATATCACTATTTTAGGGAACCACGCCGTTTAAATTGAGAACAGGTTATGAAATTTGCATTATTGAGATGAAAAATCTTTCTGTGTTGTTTTCAGGCAAATATTATTATTTTATATTTAAAAATCTCTTTATTGGAAGCTGGAACGCATAAATGATACACTCACATAAATATACAGATATCCATCATTAAGAAGTTAATACATATTGCCTAAATGTCTTAACTATAGTTAATAGAAATTGCGTATTGAATTCAGCTTTTTCAAATATACGTAATAATGATATTTCCTTGATACTGACCACTGAATTAACTACTCCAAAAAAAATAACACACTAATGCCATATTATTTCAGCTTAACCATGTTTAACTTCGCTCATCTAATATCTTTGTTACTATATTACGTTTCTAAAGAACTAATAAATTAAATAAACACAACTAAATCAATCTAAGGAAAATGTTGGCGTGGTGGTTCATTATTTCACCATAGAATTTTCTGGAGTGTTACGTTTGTACCATCGCTCGCATTTGAAAAACTTGATTGTTCATTTAAAGTTTATATTTGTACAATTTATAGTGAAATTTTCAATAACATTCTCAATAGCAGTGTCTATTACTGATGCATTCACAACAAATATATTGCTACTGTACCATTAAAAATATAATCAGATCTTAATATTGTCCCAAATGTCATAACATGTGTTATTACTGATGCATTTACCACAGGTCTATTGTTGGTGTCACATTAAAAATGTTATCAGATCTCAATATGGTCCCAAATGTCATTATATATGTCAGAACGGCGACTTATGCATCCAAAAATAAAACACCTGGACATTTAAACAATTTACCTCGAGATACGAAACATAAAATTAGAAAGCGATGTTTATCAAACTTTTTCTGAGCAGTGCCTTCACTTGTGTTTACTTACTGCATACGGGGGATTGTAGTTAACCACTAAGTCACTTCGTGATATTAAATAACGTATTTTTTTGTTCAGGTAATGCATTGACTACGTATATACAGATGATACTTTATTTAATTAAAAACGCAAATTTCACCCCTTCAAATCAAGTTTTATAAAAAATTAAAGAATGACATTTTAACTATGTTAAAGCCCATAGTTGATGTAACTGTTTTTAAATATCTGAACACAATAGGACGATTTTGAAGAAATTGTTTTAGATTCGTCGATGACAAGTTTAGTATTAAGATACGATTCTTTACGTAACAAGGGATTATTATTTACACCTGCAATGCATTAGAAATTAGGCTTGGAAGTAATGTTTGTCTTTTTTTGTTCGGTATTAGTATAAAAATTTTAATTTTTCTTACGACAACATCTTAGCGTTTGTAAAAATCAAGTAGGCCTACTCGTATATGTCGGTGTATTTAAAGCATTTCAGAAAATAAATCTTTAGTTGGTAATAATTGATTAAAAATAAAAAAGGAACAATTTTCAGGAGTAAACTGTAATTACAAAGATTAAATATATGTTAAAATTGTAAAATACTTGAATTTTACAAGATTAAATATATGTTAAAGTTGTAAAATACTTGAATTTTACTCAATCATTAAATTTATTTTAATGTATGATATACATTAAGCATGGTTAAAAATACGTAACTATACAGCTCTAAATTCTCGCAGTTTATGCTGCTATAAGGACTGTCCACTTAAAATTTATATTTTGTTGCATTTATATAATAAAAAAATATTAATACGTATAACATTTTTTAAAACAATAAAACTTAAGCCTAGCTTAAACACATACATTTCATAATATGTCTTACTAAACGGTAATATGTGTGTTGTGATTAAATACATACAAGTTAAATAACAATATTTCATCCTAGGCCATACTGTAACAAAATACCGTACATGATTAAAAATAGATAATAATTTAAGCGGCATACCTACGTAATATATAAAAAGGGCGATTTTCAGACAAAATTGTAGGTGTATGATACGCAAAACGAAATAGCTATAGCACAAGTAGTTGAGTACAATGCTGTGAAGTGTTTAGGTCAACTTCAGACATATCGACATTGCCAGGAAACTTTCCTCAGAATTTTCTTAATTTTTTTTAGCTAGAGAGTTTTTGAATTTTATTCTTTCGAAGATATTCATAGTGAGGCATACGCTTTCTTTCGTACGTCATTTTAAATAAGTACGTAGAGAAATTTTCAGATATTATTGTTTATTATCGCAATGGAAATAATGTTATCCCCTGTAAATGGTTCTTTCCTTACGTTTTATATTCTTACATTCACAATGTACGACTACGTCACAAACTCATAAAGGCTTTATAGTCTTGATGTTAAGGTATAAAGAAATTTAATACATTTTTCGAAATGTGATTTTGTATATTATGTTAGTTAAGTTTAATGCTGTAATCAAAAAATTTCATCAATTTATTATTAAAGTTTCTACAAACTTGGGAACAAAAGCGTTAATATTTTTATTGATGCTTTGAAGTTTTGTAGGCCTATAATTTAGTTAAAATGCCATAAAAACTATAACTTAATGTTTTTATAATAACAAACAATTAACATTTTTACGTAGGCCAAAGTAATGGAAGCAAAATGCATAACTGTTACACAAAAAAATAATAATACGAGCAAATGGGCTGTTTCATAGCGACCATATTCCTTCTGCTGCCACTGGGTATGGAAATTATTGTAGACTGTTCACGGGAAAGTAAGCTCTTTTGGAATAAATGGTTGGACAAAAAGAATAACTGACTGTCAATGAAATGTATGCTACAGACTTACTGGCATGCAGGCTCGTAGTTAAGTTGGCAGTGAATTAAGTAAAGTAGTTCTAAATCTGGAAGTACATTAAAAATAACTTTCTATCATAATTCGTGCATTTTTTTTGTTTTGTTATTATTTCATTATGGTGTCGCAGCCACAAGTCATTGGCTATTTTTTTTACCTATTTAGAGGAAATTATATAAGAGTGTAATATTGAAATATATGGCAAATCAAGTTGGTGTTTGTTTTTAAGTTTTATACAGAGTGGAATAAGAATTGGCGTATTAATAACACAGCCATTTTATGTTTTCGCATTACTGACGCATGGATAAAGAGTTCAGGGCTATGGCAATGTATTTGTCATATACGGCGGGAACGAACAAAATGAGAATAATAGTAAATCTTATGCAGGACTTTCATAACTGCTCACTTTACAGAGAACGCCCTATGTCATATATAGTCTATTCGCAGTATCTTCACACTTTTTGATTCAAACCTTTGAAATATCACCTCAATATGACGTGTTTGGTTATTTCCTAAATATGACATGTATCGCAAGCATTTTATACTTCTCTTAACGTGAAATTGTCTTAATTTTGATTGAAGTGAACATTTATTTGTATTTTGTCTATAACTTTTATTACGTAATTTGTAATTAGTATGAATAAAACAGAGAGAAAATAGGTGCATTGGTAATAACTAGTAAGAAAAAATTTTCGGTCAAAATATTACTAAAATGAGTGCGCACGAATGCGGTGCGTTGTCCCATTGTTGTAATTTTCTAGAATTAGGCAGGGCTTCAGAAAAGTGTGAAGTAACCGCGAATGGACTATAACTCAACGCAAGATGCGTTTTCAAATGAGCGGTTATGCTAATTTGTGCCTGACACGAGGCAATAAAAGTTTTGTATTCATGGCGTCAGTATATTGTTTTGAAATATTACATTTACAAACTTCCATGATTATATAAAATTAATACAGTGACCATGGCCATTATATACACTATTTTTTGTGTAGTATATGGAGTCGTCGAGAATTAACAATTCAATGCCAAAGGGTTGTATTACAAGAAAGTTTATGCCAAAAAACCTTAACTATCTAACAGTCATTTGTAAAGGGTGAAAAATGCCTGTGTTTAAACTTTAACGAATTTTAATAAGTTAATGTCGAGAACAATTATTTATGTTTGTTACCAGGATCACTAGCATAAATTACAAATAAAGCAGAAAGTATCTACAGAATCGTTAGGTTTCCTTTACTTTCTTGACAAGTTTTGTTGATTTAAACAAATTTTTAAAATGTCTTTTTTTTTTTTTTAGAATTATTTAATTTCAATTAATTATAAAAAATTATGCTATTATAACTATATGAAAGCATTAAATAAATAACGCGTGTAATAATGTTTGGGAACAATGCAGATAAGGAATACTACAATTAAAGAATATTACAACAGTTTCTAGCAAAAAAATACAAATGTGGGTTCCGGCTAACACTATTTACTTCACTCTCTAGGTTATTGGCTCTTTTTACTCCTTCACGTTATAAACTTATGTTGTTTCTACAATCAGCATAAATCTTATTGCCCGAAAAAAAACCACAAGTTTCCAGGTAATTCTATGCTGTCGCGTAAATGATGTACATAAAAATTTACTTGCATAAGATGCAAAAATTCATAAATTTCCCTTAATTATTTTATTATTATTTGTTTGTGGGTAGCAGCACAGCAGAATAGACAGATATTTTATAAAAAATGAGAAATAAATAAACTTACATGTTCCTCAAATACATTGTTGTGTGTGAAAACTTCAACACCCAGAAAAAATTGCCCCAATTAATACAAACTAGGAGGACGTGTAGAACCGTGCACCAGCAATGAGTGATTACTATTGCAGAGATATGGCATACACGCAGACCCAGCAGTGCCCTCTCGTGTGTGACCGGAGAGATCGGTGTTATCTCAGTCAGTGAAGAGCCATCAAACGTAGTGAAAGCAAGTGCCAGTATGCCTCGTCGACGCCAAAGGGTGCCAATCAGCATGTGAGTGAGTTCGAACGGGGCAGAATTATTAGTCTCCGGGAAACGGGGTTGTCATACCGTGGCATTTCGACTCGTACAGGGCATGCTGCTACGACAGTGAAGCGTTTGTGGCACCAGTGGATAGAAGAGGGTCCTACGCAGTGACGAGCAGGTACTGGAACACGCAATGAAACCACAGCATGGGATGACCGCCATCTTTTCCGCATGGCCGTAACGGACCGTACAGCCTCGTCCACAGTGTTGGCTCGACACTGGACCACTGCAACGAGTGTGGACCTGTCTGAGGCGACGGTTCGACGCAGTCTGCTGTGGTCTGGACTGATGGCACGTATGCCATTGCGTCGGCTTACATTGCACAGAAACCTCAAACGCCTCAGATTGCAATGGGCACGTGAACGCCGTCGCTTGCGTGCTGAGCGGCAAAATGTGGTGTTTTCGGACGAGTCCTATTTCAACCTGTCACAGTAATAACCGCACACGTGTTAGACGCTTTAGTGTGAAAAAAAAAACAAGATAATAGCGAAGCATCGTAAATAAACTTGAAGATTACGCACACGTGCTATTATATTTCACATTAAAAATATTATTAGTATAATATTGCTTATTTTTTATAAGTTTCTGCTGCCAGTAGATTAGTTGTTATTCTGAAGTATATGAAGATATATTTTTCGAGATTAGTGTAAGAATATTATTAATAATATCACGTCTTTTTTTTTTTGTGATGAAGTTAAGTTATCATTACCTTCTCTTAAACTTACCAACTTTCAATGAAAATAAAACTCAACACTTATTTTTTGAAAAACAAATCCTAAATTCAACAGTAAAATTTGAAATTAGTTTATATGAAATAAAAAAAGCAATATATACAAAATAAAAATAAAGTGAATAGTAAATTTCAACAACTTCTCTTTTGACATATGCATATATATATATATATGCATGTAAATACATGCATTCATGAACACAGCCACATACAAATATGTACACATAGCATATATCCGCATACATATAAAAGTACTATTTATAAAAAGAAACTACGAGATAACATCAATTAGTGAAAATCCAAAAACGGAAATTTATGTTTAGTATTTCTGAAGGAAAAAATTACATGAAACAACAATTTAAGTACAGGAAGAAAAACGAAAAATTAATTAAAATAAGACTTTTACGTTTGCTGCATCTAAAATTATGTACTATACCTAAAAATATACCTAAAAAAAAGTGAATATAATGTTAACTCACACACACATTCACACNCTAAAATTATGTACTATACCTAAAAATATACCTAAAAAAAAGTGAATATAATGTTAACTCACACACACATTCACACACCTAGATATATTAACAATATATTTAATCAAATTATCAATAACATAAGCATCACAAACATCACTACAGTCGCANCACACCTAGATATATTAACAATATATTTAATCAAATTATCAATAACATAAGCATCACAAACATCACTACAGTCGCATGAAGCAAAAATCAAATAAATTACAGATATGATAAAAGAGAAACCTCAACCAATAGTAATTGTTTATTTTAGTTTTCATATCTGTGTGTAACGCTCTAGAAAGGTCTAGAAAAAATTATGCGAATTCTCTAAGGTAGGCTCTAAAGAAGACGTCTAATAACTACATTTAATATAAAAATTTGACTCCAAATATGAAGTTTATAGTTAATTCTGCTGTTACAGATGCTATAATAATTAAATTCCAAAAACGTAAAAACAGGTATAACCTAATTCAGTGTGCATATTTTTAAAATTATTTCTTGAGAGGAATAGAAAGAAGTTGATATCGTGTGGTAGTTCATATTTCCGTCGGTACAGTACGTTATGTATGGTGTTTTTCCTTGAGGTGAGAAAATGATCAGCTAATTTATCTATTCTAGAATAAGAAATTTTAAGTGAAAAGTCATATACACCGAAAAAAGTCTGATTGCTAAAAAATTAGGAATAACTATTTTAATTTTATAAAACTACCATAGAACTGAAAAAAGATAAATAAAGAGTTGTAAATCGCCCCAAAAATAACACATTGCTAATGGCCCCTCTAAAATTTAACGTAAGAGAGCAAAAAACATTTTTATAAAAAAAAATACTGTTAATTGAAATGTGACAAAACCAATTTTTGTATATCGACGTGAAAATAATTTTCATCTATTAAGAAAAAAGAAAAAAAATGCACCATAGTATAAATATTTAAGAAATATCCTGAAATGCGTGTTTTCCCCCCAGAACATGTAAAACGAAAGGATTATTTATTATTAGTTAATATATATAAACCATAAAAATACAAGACATAGAGATTATGCTATATAAGTCATTCAAAGAAATAATTTAATGTCAATTTCAAATTCAACACTAGCCATAACAACGAAGATCAACTGTTTATTTTTTAGATGCCTAGCATACATTCCAGGGCACATACAGAGAGACCCTCCACCTATGAANCGAAGATCAACTGTTTATTTTTTAGATGCCTAGCATACATTCCAGGGCACATACAGAGAGACCCTCCACCTATGAACAATATAAAGGTTGCAGCAAAAGCCTGTTAATCAAATCGGAGCTGTTACTTTGTTTGTCCGCTCTTATTCACTGTTAGTAGTATGATACGGAGGTGCAAGTGTGGTTCAACGGCAACACGTGTCCTATCTCTAAAAAAAACTACCACAATTCATCAGTCATTCCTTTGAGCGACACATTTTATTTCGTGGTGAGCGAGCACTATCCAGCGATTCTAGTAGAGTGTCACCGGGAATGAACACAAAGTAGAACTGTAAAAAATGTCTCTACAAAGGTCGAAATTCAAAAGAGCAGCCCTCAGTGGGTCTTGCGTAATGATAAGTGTTTCAAGTGTACACTAGTTAAACGTAAAATAAAACATATAATAACAGCCTTTTATTTTGGGCGTTTAATTTCTGAACAACCTGTATTATGAATTGTTATGTTGGTGCGTGTGAGCTACTGCTATCAAACGTAGTTAGCGAAAAATATTTTTGTTCGTTAACCACTGCAAGTTGTTTAGAATTAGAAAACATTACCCCGCCAGTTTTGGGTTTGGTCTCCATTTATTTTATGATATTTTTATGTGCAAATGAAATATGGCAGTTTAAATATCTTAGTCATGTACGTGTATTCTGACTTTGTTCAGTCAGTAATTACAGTTCCATCTCCAGGACGGATAGTAAGAGTTATATGTACACTTATCTAAAAACATTAACCGGGCTTAACAAAATGTGATCAAAATGCTTTGGCTCTGACAGTCTCAAAACACAACTGATACTATTGAGAAAATGCAGGTAATATTTTAACAAACAGCTACAAGATGCCCAATATTCTCTTCCGTGCCATAGAACTCTAATAATATACGATAATTTCAAATGAAATGATTGAATTGTTTACATCCAAACAATTTTGATAAGGTAAAATATTGTTTTAATTTCCAAGTTTTATAATACAAGAAAAATGCACGAATACCATAATTTGGTTTATAACAAATTCGCATATCAAAAATAAAAATTGTAACACTGGCAGTGAAGAAACAAAGGACAGTGCAGTGTGAAATCATCCCTGTGCACTGCCTCACATGAAGTAATTTAAGACGAAACGTGAAGATGAAAAGGGACAGTATTAGCAGATGTGAAAGGGGAAATCAGTTATTGCATACATTACAAAAATTTTGTTCAAAAATTTTGCTATCTAATTTGTAGGCAAAATTTTAGACTCAAAAACCAAACAAAAACTAAACAAAAGTTTGAATACTGATTTGAACGTAATCTCCTCTGTTTCAAATTTTTATCTATTAACCATAATTCAGGTAGAATATTTATTTTCATTTATTCAAAATACATAAAATTTGAGGTAAAATATGAACGTTAGTAAAAATACTTAAGTATAAAAGTAAACAATTTTGTTAAGTTTCTTAAATCACAACTTTTATAATTAAACGACAGTAGAAAACATAACATTTATGAATTATATTTATAAATTTAATATGTTGAAACTAATGAATATTCAACTAAGGAACATTGCGAAAAGAAATAAAGCGGGCTAAGGTATTCTGTACCTGTTTACGTAGACAAATTCACCAGAAAAATACCCCTAGACTTTTTCGTGGTGATAAATTAGCTATGCAGATGAACGTCCCATCGTCGAATTTGAAAGCGATTTTCGCAATACAGGAAATTATAATTTTTTTACTGGGACTGTAGACCTCGGAATAATTTTCGGTGCCAAGGTACGTACAGAAGTTCTTCACTCAGAGAGCAAAACAAAATTTTCACTTAAAAAACTGCATAAAAATAGACATGAATAGCAAACTGCTAAACCTTCAAACATTGCAACGCAGCTCGCCGTCTGTAGTCGAAACTACCGATAAACGAACACAACAGTCTGGTAAACGAACACAACAGTCTGGTAAACGAACACAACAGTCTGGTAAATGAACACAACAGTCTGGTAAACGAACAAAACAGTATGGTAAACGAGCACAACAGTCTGGTAAACGAACAAAACAGTATGGTAAACTAGCAAAACAGTCTGGTAAATGAACACAACAGTCTGGTAAACGAACAAAAAAGTATGGTAAACGAGCACAACAGTCTAGTAAACGAACACAACAGTCTAGTAAACGAACACAACAGTCTGGTAAACGAGCACAACAGTCTGGTAAACGAACACAACAATCTGGTAAACGAACACAACTGTCTGGTAAACGAACAAAACAGTCTGGTAAACGAACACAACAATATGGTAAACGAACACAACAGTCTGGTAAACGAACAAAACAGTATGGTAAACGAGCACAACAGTCTGGTAAACGAACACAACAGTCTGGTAAACGAACACAACTGTCTGGTAAACGAACAAAACAGTCTGGTAAACGAACACAACAATATGGTAAACGAGCACAACAGTCTGGTAAACGAACAAAACAGTATGGTAAACGAGCACAACAGTCTGGTAAACGAACAAAACAGTATGGTAAACGAGCACAACAGTCTGGTAAACGAACACAACAGTCTGGTTAAAGAACAGTACAGTCTGGTAAACGAGCAACGTATCCAATAAATCCTTGGTCATGCCTATAATCAGAAAGCCCAGTGGTGAGACAGAGAGTTTTAAAGATCCAATTTAAATGTAACAAATAATTTATTTAAAAATAAAAATGTGATGTATTTAGAATATAAATGATATATCATAGACTAATTTTTAATTTCATACAAATGTAACAAAAATTCTATTAGGACATAAAATTATAGATATCTAAATAACTCAACAAATTTTTAATTTATTAAAACCATAAATGTCCCTTGACTCCTAGAAGAAATTAATTAATTAATTAAAAATAAATAGGATATTATTAATATATTTATATCAAATAAACGGTTAAGAAACTCTGATGCACCCAGGAAAGTAACATTTTGTGTTAAATAAATGTATTTTTCTAAATAAATTGGAATTTTCCTTAATTTTTATTATGTACGGTATAATGTGCAATTAATTTTTAAAACATCCCTTTCAAACTGTCTCGTAAAATACAATTGAAACAAAGAAATCGTACGTTATATAAAATGTATCAATATTGGAATGCGAATCTTGCCCATGTTTATCATATATTAGGAAAATATACTGTTTTTAATAACAATTACAAACTAAAATGTATTTAAAATTAAAATAGTTTAACAATAAAATTCTCTTACCGGATGAAATGCATTTGTGAAAGTAAATGGTAATTTCATTTTCAACTACATTATTTTTTATAAGAATACTTTCAGAAGGCAAGAAATGCTAATGAGATCACTTTCCTGTCTGTGTTTCTGTGTGTGTATGCATGTGTGTGTGAATGTGATTGTGCGTGTGTAGGTCTCCTGCCTTCAATTTTTGAAAGCATGAAACGAATTCCACCAAACTAGGTACATTGATATTTTTATTTTTCGACCACGCCGGGCACTTACTTTCAAAATGGTTTCCATTTTTAAATTTAGTGTGATAATGTAATATCTCGGAAACCATTTAACCAATTTAAAAAAAATTTTGTATGCTGACAGAGCAAGGTTTAAGTATAGAATTCAGAGGTGAATATTGTTGTCGGTCAGNGCGTGTGTAGGTCTCCTGCCTTCAATTTTTGAAAGCATGAAACGAATTCCACCAAACTAGGTACATTGATATTTTATTTTTCGACCACGCCGGGCACTTACTTTCAAAATGGTTTCCATTTTTAAATTTAGTGTGATAATGTAATATCTCGGAAACCATTTAACCGATTTAAAAAAAATTTTGTATGCTGACAGAGCAAGGTTTAAGTATAGAATTCAGAGGTGAATATTGTTGTCGGTCAGNATTTAAAAAAAATTTTGTATGCTGACAGAGCAAGGTTTAAGTATAGAATTCAGAGGTGAATATTGTTGTCGGTCAGCCATTTTGAAAGATAGCGCTACATGAAAAAATAAAACTATTACATACTTTTTAGAAAACTACTCAACCAATTTTCGCCGAATTTGGCACGTAAGTAATACTATGATAGGCCAGGTAAATATAAGTAGTTAAACTTTATTAGTCTCTTATTTTCAAAATGGCGGCCATACAAATATTTTAGGTTTATTCGGTATAACTACCATACCGTTTTCAACGATTTCAACCAAATTTTGTACGCTGACAGTATCTAGATATGTACAGCTATGTTTAAAGTATGTCAGACACTTATTTTCAAAATGGCGGCCATTTAGCTATTTTAGGATAGTATGCTATATATTCAAAACTATTTAATCAATTCCAAATTTACTTTGTATGCTGGGAGTATATAACATATAACAAACATCGAATGTATCCTCATAGAGCCTCTTTTTCCCTCCATTTTGTAAGCTAGTGCCACACGAATAATTACATTTTTATGTAATATCTCGGGAACAATTTACCAATTCCAACCAAAGATGACAAACAAGTAGTACTGCATTAGGTGATGTTAACTGATTAGTGTTTGGTATGTCAGACAGTTATTTTCAAAATAGCGGTGATATAACTTTTTTTTTTGTTTTGTATGTTATATCGTTGAAACCATGTAATTAATTCTAACACCTCTTTGTATGCTGACTGTAAATATTACAACCATCAAATGTGTCCCACAAAATCTCTCTTGTCAGCCATTTTGTAATATAGTATTACACGACAAATATGAAAAAACAACCGATTTTTACCGAACTTAGCAAACAAATAGCACTTTGGCAGGTCATGTAAACTTACAAACTTTAAGAGGGTCAGACACTCATATTTTCGAAATGGCGACCAAACGTTCATTTCATCTCAGAATTTTTTATCTACGAAACTGTAAAACAAATTTTAACTTAATTTTGTATTCTGAGAGTATCAGTTATATCCATCAAAATTGTCTATGCAAAGCCTTTTTTCTCCGTAATTTTGTAAGATAGCCGCAATGAAATAATACAGTTTTCATGCCATATTTCGGGAAACAATCAACCATTTCTTTCAAATTTGGCGAAGAAGCTGTATTGTGGTAGGCCATATTAATTTATATGTTTTAAGTGTATAAGTCTCTTACATTCTGAATGGATTCTATACGAACATTCTCTCTTAGAGTGCTATATCTACCAAACTATGTAACATATTTAAATTTAACTTTGTATATCTTTTCTATAACAATCATCGAATGTACTAATACATACACTTTTTGTCCTCCATTTCTGATGATCGTCACATGTACACTGGAGGTTTTATGCCATATCTCAAGGTTCAATTAACTGATTCATACAAAAATTTCACGAAGTATTGCTACAGTAGGGTATGTAAATTAACGTGTGACATGTGTGGCAGGCATGTTTTAATGGGGTTTATATAAATAATTTATATTTATTTGTCATATCTATGGAAAGTTTCAACAAAATTCAACCAAATTTTTTAAGTTAACAGTATTTATCATAAGCATTATTTATGGATACAGAAACCCTCTTTTACAGAATTTTTTGCAAAGTAGTGTCAGTTGAGTAAATTGAACATTTTGCCATTTATCGGGAATAATTCCACTAATTTCCACAAATTTTCNCAAAGTAGTGTCAGTTGAGTAAATTGAACATTTTGCCATTTATCGGGAATAATTCCACTAATTTCCACAAATTTTCGCACACCTACAGAAGGTCATGTAACTTTTAAGAACTTCACTAAAATATATTTGCACCCATGTAGAGGAAAGTAGGCCTGTTAGTTATCAGTAGCTTCTTGTCATTTAGCATTAAACGTAACCAGTTAATAAAATATATCTGATTGTTGTATACTAAAAACATTTTCACTAGCAAAGTTTACATGCAATCTTTGCGCATTGCCTTAACTGATTGATGAGAAATTACGAAGAAAATTTGCCTAGTTCGCTGAAAGATAATATAAATTGTGAAACAGTTGAATAAATTAATGCTCTTCTAAATATTTTGTGGCCGAAACAAAATAGTTTTCAGCTAGCACAAAATCATTTGATCACCACAGACCGTTAGTAAATGTCTAATTCATGCAAATATTTGATCGTGATCGCCGATATTTTATTTGCTTCTTTAAATTTATAAATTTTGCCATGTTCTCACAATTAGATACATGAGAGATTTTCCTTCGATCACATAAAACTGTATACAACACACGGACATTGTATTGAGGCTTCTCGTGCCTGTGATAGCGCTTAGTGCAAGGCTCACGTGGCCACTGACTGTTAGAGAAGCTAGTCGTCGACATGACGCGACGTTTGTGAACTCGAGTAGATAATCAAGCAGTTCAGAGAACATCACCTTTACACATTTGCGCGTTGTTGTGTGAGGTAAAATATACAATAAAGATATGTAAAACATAGGTGGAAATTTATTATGCTGCAACAAGTACCGTTAGAAATACCATTGTAATTTAATAGCAAACTTAATATTTAAATACTAAACTAATATTAAAAATATAAATATGTTGTCATTGTTAGAAGATTTGGTAGAAGAATATTAGAAAAAATTGAATAGAGTACAAATTTTATTAAGTTATATATGACGTAAAAAGTTCATAAGGGAATGAAAATATGATATGAAAATCATTCATCAACATGATAAATGACATAACATTTTAACTTGTCATTCAAAATTCACGACGTCGTACCATGTACACATGATTGTTACCTGAGTGCACTGTACACTTAATTATATTGCCAGTAAAAATTTAAACACTGTCTATATTGTTAACCTATATTAATACAAATGTTCTATTAATAAAGAAGTATCTATGAAAATAATTTTTTTATTAAAAACACATTTTACATATCAAATAATATATAAAATGTTATGTAAATTAATAATTTTTGTTAAATTATGTGTGTTTTAATACCTGTTCATAGTAGCTGACGCGATTATTGTTTTTGGAGCTCTACATAAAATAAAGTTAAATAACTAGCAATCTAAAGTAACAAATATATGACATTTTAATCTGCGTTACAATACTGGGTGGATTGAGTAGTTTGTTTTTCAGAAAGTGGAAATAATTGCCAGTTTTTCAGATCACGGAAAGTAATTGCCCTAGAATTAACATTATCTCAACTATTGACTAGTCTAAAGATGTCAGATACTTGCAGAAACGCTCAGTTTTTTGTATAGTAAAGCGATGGTAACAAATGGCAGTTTTCGTCTCTTAGGAAACTACTGAGTTCTGAAATGGAGTAAACGTAACTGCATCGTTTATAATAATTTCCATCTGCAGCGAGACACAACTGTCAACGATTTATGAGGATCTCACTTCCTTTCCCGAAGAAACGTAGCTCCCATGAGACAAGATGTCCAGGAAATAACTTTTTTTGCACTATCCCTAGTTTTAAATATCCTGACCTTCAGGAAGTGACTTAGTTCCATGAACATCTATTCGCCTGACAATGCTAGGTCCAGAGAATGTGAAGAATGCGAGAAAAATACATATCTCATGTCAGCAAACTTCTGTTTCCTACTGTTTGCCACGTGTATTTAGCGTTGTTTGGCAAAAATAAAGGACCTTGATGTTGACAAAAATTTACTGTTTTTTCAACCCAGCTTCCAAAGTGTTTCATCAGTTTTCACAGAACGAGTAATTGCAAATAGTTCACTAGGAAGAAAGAACTTGAAATGAACAATGTCCAGCATTATCCACCACACTAAAAGCAAAACCTTATATGACATCGATTTTCGGCTCTCGAAAGTGCAATAGGGTTTCACAAACCTCCAACACTTACCCTTTCCGACTGTAATAATCACACAGCATCCCCTTATTATCACTTGGTGAAGTACGATCGAGTAAATGCTCATTATGTTGAACAAACAGATTATTGAAGGTATCTAGCATCTTCTGTTTGTGGTGGATCCGCGACTTCATGCTGTACACAGTTATACATTTATTTTTTGTTTCTTTTCTTTTTCTTTCTGTAGATAGTCTGAAATGTTTGAATTTGAGAATTTAATTGACGGGAAAATTTATTGACGAGGCATTTATTTCGTAAAATGCCTTTAAAACGTCATCCTCGCCTGAAATATCCTGTACCTTCCTTATCTTGGATTTTCTGGTCACCGGCCCAGAATTCTACATTCCAGCGATGCACAGTCCATTTCGAAGTCCCGTTTACGCCTCACGCTGCCATCGCGGTTTTGCTGCCGTATGTTACACGTTGAGCTCATGCAACGAAATGTCCCATAACTAAAGGTGTGCCATCGTCTTACAAGATATCTTTATCTCGTTCTAAGAAACAGGCAGCTACGCTGAAAATTGCGCAAGGCTCCCTGTTATTGTAACTTTTAATAGGTATTGCAGTTGCGATGGTCCTGTACAATTGGAAGTGGAGAGAATTTAATGCCGAAAACGCGAAATTCAGCCATTTATTTCCAAACCACCGGGTGTGATAATTTTACCGCAGGTACCTGTGCTTTTATTTCCATAACTAGCATGTAGTTATACCAAATAATATTTTTGTATTTTGAATTTTATTTAAAAATGCTACTGAGCAGTATAAAAAGAGATATATATACATATACACTACAAACACACATACAGTATAGGGTAGACTGGGTACGGTTGTGCCATTTTGCATTTGATTGGCCATAGTTTTGTATGTATACCAGTTAGCTAAACGAAAAGTGCTTTTGCATATAATTTCTGCATAACCCTACATATAATTAATTAAAACCTTATCCCTAAACATAATGGTTTGCATACAAGAGCAAGTTAAAAAAAAAGGGAAAATGTCACAACCGACCACACCCCAGGGGCCGTTGGGACAGTGCTTGGGGTCGAAAGTGACAGGTTTAATAATACTCTGGAATGGTCTGAAATCACTTTTATTGCAACACTCTAGCATTAATATTACATAACATTCTTTTTTAAAGAAAAGGAACAGAAAAAAGCATGTTTGGGAACACTTTAATCACTTATAACTAATAAGGCACTATAGCATTAATACACATAATATGTAATTATTAAAACCAGTCTTCACAATACAATGAGTGTCAAAATTTTAGTTTTACCTAGAAACTAGCATAACTATGCATAATCAAAATATAAAAGTAATGTTAATTAACATCACAAATATCAAAATTATCTTTCTATGTAGAAACTAGCTTTACAGGAACTCTTTAAGATAAAAAATAAAACATTAATAAACTTAACCTCAAAATCTTTGAAATAAAAACAGGACAATGTGTTCTTCAACAAAAAAATAAACATCTTTGTATCAACATCTGAACAAGGACATTCGATTAATTTGAAATTTGTTTCAATATATGCATTTTCGTATTGAGTTATGTCTTGCATCCCCCTTTCGGTCTTCCGCGATCGTTGTCTGGGCATCTAAAGCAATAAAACACAACTTTTACTTATGTCACAACCGTACCCACAAAAAATGTCACAACCGTACCCAACGTACTTTTTTTCATAAAAACAAACACCATGCCAAAATGAAATAATCTATGAACAAAGTAATCACTGCTTTTTATTAACTAATGTATATGTTATATAGATAAATAACACTCAATACTCAATCTGTACATATGTAACAACAATTATCAAAAGAAATCGAACAAAAATACTTACTTTTTACTGTCAAAAACAAATGCGGGTCTCTCCTAGCGTACGCAGCGCACAGCGGCTGACGCAATACTGTGACACGGGTTCAGACATGCAAGCCCCTCCCTTCGCCGTTACCACAACTCGCTAATCCGTATATTTTGGCTAATATTTCGACTGTCATTTTCGTACCCTGGCACAACCGCACCCAGTCTACCCTACTTAGAATTTATAAAACTTGTAACATATATATTTCGTAATTTTCTATAAAACTTCAAATTCATCCAACTCCTAAAATTATTGTTTTTCTCAATTGGTCATGAATTTGCGTACGGCATACAATATAATTTGAAAAAATAATTTTTCAATAACTATGACTATAAAAATTTATTTCTCTATAAATTTGTATAAAATCTTTAGTATTGTCAGATTTTCTAATACATTTTAATGTTGTGCTGTAATCACGATCAAAGCATTTATTCTGTATAAATTTTGTTAGCAACGGTCATTAACATGATTATCCACCATACTTTTATTAAAACCTAAATTTAGGCTAATTTTACTGTTGTAATTGTTAGCACATTGAATGTCGTAAAAAAAATGTACTTTTCAGTTAGTACTGTCAACAACAGTTCATCTAATTCATTATTTATATATTTTTTATTAAAGAGCATTTCCTTATAATTTTAAATTATTGGAGAAAGTTATAGTACGCACTAGTGGAATAGCTTTATCGCTTTAGGTTTTACAAATTATAAATTGTGCTGTTCCATAGGTCCATTTGAAATATATATATATTTTAAATTTCGTTTAGCATCCTTACATGTATGGTGTCGAAATACCAGGTGTGATTACTAAACTACAAATTAAAACATATTAAATTTTATTTTCGGACCTAACACATGACACAAGATGACGGTATACACTACTCTTATCATTCTCAAACTCGGAAACTTGACGGCGTCTCATTCACATGACATTCCCGACTGTGCACACGGACAACGTCAAACTTTCAATCACTACTGCCACCACTAGTCTTGCAACTTTCAAATCGCTTAGTTTAACACACTTCTCTCTTCACTCACGCTAAGCTTTAAGGGATTCTGCAGTACTTTTTCAGTCTGTAATCTCTTAGCTATCGGCCAACTAAAGTAACATCAGTAACCAGTCATATCACCAGCCAATACTCACAAAATCAGTCTCGGGTCACACCAGTGTCGTGTCACAGTTAAGTATCTAGAGTCTCGAATCACATCAGTGTCGTGTCACAGTTCAGTATCTAGAGTCTCGAATCACACTAGTGTCGTGTCACAGTTAAGTATCTACCCGCATCGGTCTCAAATCACACTAGTCACCAGTCACGACATTGGTCTCAAATCACTCAAGTCTCCGGTCACATGATCATCTCCAGTCACAACAGTGTGAGAAGTCACATTGTCTCTAGTTACACCACAGTCACCAAGAATAACACACTACCAAGCGTCGTAGAGTCTCTCCAAGCGTAACTATCTCTAAGCTTAACGGTCGGCAAGTGTTATATTCTCAAAGCGTGTAAGTCTATATAACACAACAGTCACAAAACACAACGAAATCTCCCAGCACGACACGATCTCCGATCATGTGGCGAAAGTTCCATAACAGATCCACTAACTTGCGGCATATTTTGTAAACATTGTGCAAAAATCCTTTAAATATACTGCTTACATATACATAACACAGCACAATAAACATATTGTACAATAAATTTACTGCAAAATGACCACAATCGTAAGAAGATAATTTAATTTTTCGTAAATATCCATACACATACATTTGAAGTTTTTGCATTAAATTGTATAGATAAAATGGACCTAAACAATTTTATAGTTTAGGTACCAATTATGTAGAACTCATCAGTTTCAGGGAACGTTGCAAGAAATAATTTGCCTTTTACTTAATTTTAAAACAGAAGTTTATTTTGAATGTTATTTCTATGCAACCCTTAAAGGTACCTACAGGTAAACGTATGTGTCAGAAAAATCAAAACATAATGTCCTATGAAGGATAAACAATGCCAAGAGTCATCAGTGTGAATGTTTTAGAAACTGTAATTTCATTGTTACTGGACCATTTGAATGAGTATATTAGAGCCTATTACAGACTGTTCACAAAACACTGCTACCGCCGTGATGATCTGGGGAGATTTTCATATACAATTATCGTCCGGCACAGGTGGTTCCAAGGGTCACTGAATGTATAGTGGTACGTGAAAGGTATTCCGTGGCTCTGTGATTACCTTTACTGGCTGAACTCCCAGCAGACAGTTTACATTAAATAAACGCTCACACATAAACAGCTTTGGTTTCATAGGAATATTTACTTCAGGTTTTAACACTTCAGTGCTCTGTCTTTTAACATTATCTGTCGTTAGTGGAAATTCGTGGGGCTAGATGGGACACCAGATTCCCTCATATCAAAGTTTTCGTTATTTGGAGCATAATTTGCAACTANAAATTCGTGGGGCTAGATGGGACACCAGATTCCCTCATATCAAAGTTTTCGTTATTTGGAGCATAATTTGCAACTACTGTGGGTAAATATCCCGCAGAATAATACACGGCGTTACATAAGAGTGGCCAGAGACTATCTGGAGGATTGGTTCCCACACAGATGGATGTACTGTGCAGATCAATCGCCTCACCTACACGTTCCCCTGATCTGAATGCAATATATATTTACTTGTAGGACATTTCAAGACCATCGTTTACGCAAAACCTGTTACGGATATTGCAATGCTTCGCCAGCATATGGAACATGGTTGAGAAACAGAGGTGCATCATCGTTGGGCTGCAGACCGGAAGACTGCACAATGTGAAAGTAAGCAATTCGCAGTTCGACACATATCNAGGTTGAGAAACCGAGGTGCATCATCGTTGGGCTGCAGACCGGAAGACTGCACAATGTGAAAGTAAGCAATTCGCAGTTCGACACATATCAAATAGAAAATGAGAAAATTTTTTTGATAAGCGAAAGCTATCCGTACGTTGACATAAACATGGACTTTGTAAAAGGGCAGTACCCGCGGGCATATCAGATGCATGCACAATTCCAAAATGCATATTATGGACGCCCCAAATGTCCGATATTGAGCACTGATACTTTCAAGAGTTTGGCCCCGCTCATGGTATTAGATGTGAGTAAACAGGACGAGCGTATTACTTCCGATGTAATCGACTGCAGAATCGAATTCACGACACATGGAAATATACCCGCAATCACATATGCATTCTACCTGATACTTCACGACCGGCTTGTATTGTACAATTGCAGAGATAAGACCATTTAAATACTGTTATGAGCGCAGCTAAGAATATATAAATATAACTGTTCACACACTATAACTGTTTAGTCGTCTTCAAGCATCGCCAGCTTCAAAACGTACTGTAATCTGCAGGGTTTCCAGAGCCAAAATGATTTCGTGCTCAAGGAGATCGCAGTGACCTATGGCGATGATGGTAAAACACGAACCCGAAACTTCCGACCTCCATACCCCTGGAAACAGTTGGATGAGAAGAGCAAGAAAACAAACACCTAGCTGAGCAAGTACTACCATGGATTGGAATGGGACGAAGGCAAGATTCCATACCATCAGATGGGAAATGTTCTGCGCGACTTGCTGATGCAGTACCCGATGGCCCCGATTTACGTAGTTGGCCATGAGCAGAAAAAATGGCTCAGCGACTTGTGTAAATTTGAAGTAGAGATTATCGACATGCACGGTGAGTATTGATGTCCTTCGCTTCACAAACTTTTTAAAATGTACGCCAAGTCGTATCGTCATATCTCTACGACAGATTAGAACCTGACTGTGCCTGCACTCTGAAGAACGTGCAGCTGCTGTGCAAATGGTGCACCTCATTCTTGGACTGGGAATCGGGTGTCTACGAGTATACACGAAATCGTCCTAATCGAACCGAAGTTTTTGACCATTCTTTACATGCATATAAAGGCAGAAACATCTCTCCACNACACGAAATCGTCCTAATCGAACCGAAGTTTTTGACCATTCTTTACATGCATATAAAGGCAGAAACATCTCTCCACCTTCAGTTGGCCTCCAGAAACCAGACGAAGATGTATAAATTTCACCCTGCGAATATTTATGTGAGTTTCACACCTGGTCACTCTGCCATATAATACAGCTATTGGGACACCAGCAACCTACGCACATACAAAGAGAGTTGTGATGGTAGCAGCCTGCAGAATTGGAGATTTTTGCACTTTCCCCTGACGTATGGATCAAGTCAGCTGCTCGTAGCATGTTGCGAGCTTGGAAAATGCGCTGTTTTTCACATGCGTCCAGCAACACATCTTCCCGCCAGCATCGAAGACGTGGTGTCTTTTTCTGCATGCACGAATGCGATCGTCACGAATTGGACAGAAGAAAACTCGCAGCCACCAGTCGAGACTGTTAAAGCCTCGAGCCAGACGACCAGAAGTCGGAGAACGTCTCGTAATATCCATGTTACCATCAGCAGTTCCACGAAAGACGATGCTGCACCTTCCGTTGAATATGCCTCCAGCTCCGGAAATATGAGCCGGCACCTACTCGCCGACGTCGCTGTCGTAGCCTGCAATGTGTACTTCCGAGGCTGCTGATGCTGGTTCCGTCACCGGCAGATCTCGTGTTAATGAGCCAGATGTTGGTACTACAGTCATCGAACCATCGATCAAAGAGGAGTCAAGTCTACACTGCAATGATAATGCGATGAATGGTGTATTGGAGACAACNTCATCGAACCATCGATCAAAGAGGAGTCAAGTCTACACTGCAATGATAATGCGATGAATGGTGTATTGGAGACAACTGTTGCTGCTTGTGTTGAAGGTCTTTGTAGTGACACTGCGATTTGTGCAGCCCTTCGTAGAGCGCTACTGCTTCCATAGGTGAATCGCTCAGTAATTAACGAGATACCCTTAAATCATAATTTAACATCTGCAGATTATAACAATATGTAATTTGGTCTCTGCTCGAAGAAGATTAACACAAATTATTGATTTTTTTTGCTGATTATATATATTTTAATATGTGTATAATACATTTTGTGTTAAAATATGTCGAGTTTTATTTATTNTTTTTTTTGCTGATTATATATATTTTAATATGTGTATAATACATTTTGTGTTAAAATATGTCGAGTTTTATTTATTTAAAAAAACCATTTCATTTTATGTAAAAACTATTTTATTTAAAACTACTTATTTTAAAAAATAAAACAAAAAATTAAATATGACAGTTTATATACTTTGCAGGAATGGTCAATGTCACCTTCGGTACAGGCCAATAGCAGGTGGAATAATCGAGAAATTAACGCTACCTATGTGTTAAAACTAGAATCCAACATGCAGGGCACCGACAGCAAAACCTATACTTTAAAAACATAAACAAATATGGCTGCTACCTGGTGGCTAAATCGACAACTCGTCTGGTGGCGATATTGATTATTAATACACTAGCACCAACTAGGTGATGTAAAAGTAAACATTTTAAATCCAAGATGGTGTCCTCCAGCAATGTATAAACAAATTACAAACGAAAAATAAAGATCACTGCACACGATAGAATGAGCAAAGACGAGGGGAGTGGGAGTGAGGGAGTCATTTGTCTGCTGGGCATGGGATTACGGAACCTCCGGAAATGTGGGCTTATTTAAATACATTTTTTAATAATACATTTTCTACAATTTTTAAATAATTTTTAAAACAATTTCTTTGTTTAAATAATTTTTATAGATTTTTGGAAATTTCTAGATTTTTCTGTTTTAAAGGTGGTCACAGGGGTCAAGGCCAAAGATCAAGGTCACTGGCATCGAACATGGTGGAAAAAATGGCCACTGGGGGACCGGAACGACAGAGCATGAACAGCTCCGACGCTCTGAACCCCGATCCCCTTGTGCCTGACTCATCATTATCATTCTACTTTCATAAATGNGCATGAACAGCTCCGACGCTCTGAACCCCGATCCCCTTGTGCCTGACTCATCATTATCATTCTACTTTCATAAATTACAGTCTTTTTAGATTTTTTTGCAATTTAGTTATGAATTGCATATAAAATTGAAATATATTGAGCAATAAGTTTATAAAACTCCACTATTTACTTTCATTTACATATAGCTTAAAACATGTAACAATTAATTTTAACTTCATTCATAAGAATATTAGAAGAAATCGGGTAAATAGTGGCAATCATAATTTTTAATATAAATTCTCTAGAAATTAAAAATTTAAATTCTAATAAAAATATATATTCCAAGCCCGTTTGAAACCAAGGAAAAATGCTGGAGACTGATAAAAATATTTAAAAGTGGTCATTTTTCTACCAAAAATTAGAGAGATTTGTAAATATTAAATTATATAGTATCTTATTTAGCGTTAGCCAAACTGTATAAAAGGCAGATTTTCTTTCCTTTCAAAAGAAAGAATACTATTTAGGATTATATTTAGAGCAATATGTTCCTCAAACCTTAATATATTATAAATCCTTGATCATAATGGTTGTTTAAACACTTCAATGCATGGCGTTTATATTCTCAGCGAAATCACAGCATATATATATATATATATATATATATCTTATTATGAAGAAAAAATAAAATAATAATAACATCGTGAAAATGCCTGTAATGCACATACTTGATAGGCCACATAACTGATATATTGTGTAGCGTCCTACATTCATTTAAAAATAATTAAATAATTTTATTGGCGTGGTTAAATAATTAGTTGCTGCTAAACATACTTTAAATATATTTACACAAAATAATACACAATGGAGAGCCAAAAAAAATGGCATAGGCATTACTGCTGCTACAATGGCAGGTTATCAAGATATCTGCACCAATTTGAGAAAGGGTTGCACATCTGTCACGTTTAATGATTCTCGTCAGTCGTCGTTTGCCCCGTTCGTTCACGATCTTTTTCTGGCCGCAGCGATGTCGAAGATGTGATGTTTTACAGGATTCCCGATATACACTCGTGAAATGGTCGTACGTGAAAATCCAAAGTTTATCGCTACCTCGGAGGTGCTATGTCCCATCTCTCGTGCGCCGACTATAACACCACGTTCAAACTCACTTAAATCTTGACAATCTGCCATTGTGGCAGCAGTAACCGATCTAGCGACTTTTTTAGACGCTTGTTGTCATATATAGGCACTTCCGACAGCATCGCGTTACTCTGAATGGTTCCATACCTCTGTTATTTGTATACGCATGCAAATACCAGTTTTTTTTTGGCTCTCCAGTGTAATTCCTGATGTTGTCCTAAATTTATTCCGTGACATGAAACGTCATGCGATACATTATACTTACCCTTTCCCATGTATTTAAGTATTCCTGCACTTTTTCCAGTACCTTACCCCAAATGATGAGGTCGTCCACGAATAGAACCGCTTCCATGATACCTTACACGAGGGTTATTCAGAAAGTAAGGTCCGATTTCTTATAAAACGTAAACCATCACAGATTTGTTCAAAAAAAGTTTTTTGTTTAATTTCTTACATGCTTCTCTTTTTTCCTACATAGTTTCCATATTTGTTTAAACATTTGTCATAACGTTTTACAAGCTTTTGTATGCCTAAGTCATAGACGTCTGCCACCTGTGAGGATAACCAGTATGTAACTACTTCTTTCACCTGGTCATCTGTGGCTAAGAGCTTGCCCACCTAAAGGCGTTTGCCTTTAGGTAGCGGAACAAGTGAAAATCGCTCGGCACCAAGTCTGGACTCTATGGTGGATGGTCAATCTGTTCCCATCTAAAAGATCTGACAGATTTTGGGTGTGAATGGCAGAATGGGGTCTGGCATTGTCATGCAGCAACAAAACTCCAAACGTCAGATGGCCACGTCGCTTATGGCGTATTGCACGTCGAAATTTAGTCAGGGTAGCGCAGTAAGCGGCTTCATTTTTTGATGTCACTTGCTGCATAAACTCGACTAACACGACTCCATATCTATTCCAAAACACGGTTGCCATAACCTTGCGTGTTGAGATTGTCCGTTTGGCCTTGACTTTGACTGGTGATGTCAGGTGACGCCATTCCATTGACTGACGTTTAGACTCTGGGGTCATGTGAGAAACCCACGTCTCGTCCCCTGTGACAATCTTCTCTAAAAATTTATCACCTTCCTTATGATATCGGTCCAAAATATCAAGAGCACAAGCCATCATTTTCATTTGGTGTTCCTCAGTAAGCAGCCTGGGAACCCAAAGTGCGCACAATTTGTGGAATTGCAAATTTTCAGAGACAATTTTCTACAAAGTTGTTCTACCCACATTCGGAAATTCCAATGCTTAAGTTGAAATTGTGAATCGCCGGTCTTCACGAATCTTATCGTCGACGGCTTTGACCAAATCTTCTGTGATCACTGATGGTCGGCCTGATCGCGGTTCATCATGGACATTTTCCCGTCCGTCTTTGTAAGCTCTCACCCACTTACGCACTATGCTGTCACTCATCGCATTGGGGCCATACTCGTGACTTATCTTTCAATGAACGTCCGCTGCTGAAACGTTCCTTGTTGTAAAAAGCAGAATCACTGGCCGTATTTCACAGTCGGCGGGCTGATCAATTGTTTTAATCATTTTGAACTGACACTGCAAACAGCACACTGCAACAATACCAATGAAAATTACGTCATTGGACGAGCAAGGCATGCCGGGAGTCGGTGCGCATGCGCGTTACAATGTTCGAGCGACATTCGATTAGCCACGGTGATTCGGACCTTACTTTTCGAATAACACTCGTACAATCGATGTTGCCACATCTTTCATCATTGCAACTATTAGTACCAAAAAAACAAAAATGGTGATAGTGAACTTCTCTTCTGTAGTTATTTTCTTAGTTGTCACACAACATATTTCACACTCCTTTTCACTTTCTCCTCCTCCACTTCTTCATTTATCAAGTATTCCCACACAACACCCCTACCCACACTGTCAAATGCTTTTTCACTCCAAAAAACCATAAATATGTGTTTTCAACCTCATAATACCGTATTTATCCCTTAATGAGAAACATACTGTTCCTCTCTTAATCACACTTTGCTTCATCCCTGNAACCTCATAATACCGTATTTATCCCTTAATGAGAAACATACTGTTCCTCTCTTAATCACACTTTGCTTCATCCCTGACTTCCTTCTACAACACGTTTTTCAAATGGTTTCGTACACCTTCCCTTTGGTGTCACTCGCGTATAGTTAGAGCCTTTTTATGTTCCCTTTCTTAAGCATAGGTGGTAGTTGTGAAGACGCTACGAAAACGTTGAAAAGCTGCGACTTACGGGGTTCAGGTGAAGATGCGATAGCCTAGCAAGACAGCAGTGGATACAAGTACCTGCTTTCAAAATAGGAACAGCCGGAGAAATAAACTGACTTTCTATTGTACTGAACATATTACCGATAACATAGAAACACAACTACACATACATATTTCATTTAAATTCTAGATTAAATTTAGCATTGCACTTAATTATNCGATAACATAGAAACACAACTACACATACATATTTCATTTAAATTCTAGATTAAATTTAGCATTGCACTTAATTATAGTAAGTATTTCATTACTTATAATTTTCACAGCGTATTCAATTAGTTTATTAAACGTTTTATAGACTAGAAAGATACAAAAATTTTCAAGAAATAAACTGAATTTAGTGTATTTATTAATGTTATTACATGCAACTAAATGCCATCAAATAATAACGTTCGCAAGTTGTCGTGGCCACTGTCTACAAAATTCTTTTCTTCTATGTTTCAGCAAGGTCAATGTTGATATCTCTCCCCACGTTTGGCACACATTACGGTTGCCATTTTAAGAGCAGCAATAGTATTTAACTACCGAGGCTCTGTGGGACATACCTGCTCTTATATCCAGTGAGCTGGGCAGGGTGCTTCCTCGTTGGTCGGGACTGATGGCCAATCAATAGACTTCCTTCATTATTATTTACCGGGCTGTTAGTCCAGTCAGGGTCGATTTGGTTCTCTGCTGTCTGTTGGGCGTGTTTTGTACTGTTTGGGAAAAGTAACGCATATATTATAATCGATTTATATAGATCATATGATANGTCTGTTGGGCGTGTTTTGTACTGTTTGGGAAAAGTAACGCATATATTATAATCGATTTATATAGATCATATGATCAATTACAATACAATTGTAAGAATCCAAAAGGTGTTTTATAAAAATTTGTAATTTACTTGAAAATCAATATAATAACATAAACCTAAAATATTATAAAGTATATTAAAAATAGCATACTAGTAGAACTGAGGGACAGAGTATTTTACACTGGTATGAACATCGAAGTACCTTGTATCGTATCAATGATTACCATCAAAACCTATTATTACTATATAAAGAAGAGGAAATTAAAAATAATTGCAGATACAAACTAGTTAGGAATATATTTCACAAATTATAAAAAGTTTATTTGGTTCTCATGAAAATAAATTTATTATATGGCAAGGTATTACTATCTTAATTTAATTCGGTATCGTGGAAATCAAATACATTACAATGATTGAAATTTATTTGTAATGATATAGCATTTGGATTAGTATTAAAAAAGTGTAGATTTAGCAAATGTTATAAGATAAATTTACAAGACGCAATTTACTTACACAATATGCAGTTAAAATAAAATAGAAGACGATGCTCTCCAAAGATTTGAAGATGCGAGGAAAGTATTACTATTACAAAATCACTGATTTAGAAAATTACAACATGAAAAAAGGTTAATTCTGAATGTAGAATTCAAGTATTTCAATTATATTTAAAAATGAAGAGAAAGCTATTTTTTCTACTATAAATATTTAAAAATAAAAATGTTTTAAATAAAAGTGTATAAGTAGGGCCTAATTTCAATATACGTGAAGTGATCAAAATTACTACAATATATACGTTAATATTTTATTATAGTTTACTTAAATATGTATAATATATTTGAATAATACGACTAATAGAGAAATAATTATACACAAAATATTATCTTTATATCATTGAAATATCTAATATTAAATAACAGTTAAATTGGATCAATATGTGCAATAGTACATTTCGGAAATTATAGTTTAAAATTATAAATAATAACAATTAATTGTTATTTAAATATATACAATATTTTTAACATTTGTTTCATCTATGATTTTTGTAAATATTTTGTATACACAACTGTATTGGAAATATAAATGTGCAAACAATTAAAATAAATTTTAATTATTTTTGTTTCAGAATATATATTAAACCGTATGTAGCAAATTACATCATTATTCAGTAATCATAGTTGTTGTATTGATTTTAAATCTAAATTAAATAATACACCATACACAAAATAGTAAAAGCTTTTAAAAAATATCCACTGTAATTTAAATTACGGTATCACATAAACTGTTACATTAGTACTCCTAGCGATTTATGGTAAATTAAATATAAGTATCTCTGTAATGAATAAAACTGAAAAATTTTTTTTTACTTTTAAATGTACTTTTTTTTTACCGACATTTTCTGCCCAAATATTGTTGACACATTTACACAAAGTAAATAAAAATGTTAAATAAAGAGTGACATTAGAATGTTATATGATGTTTCACTAGTATTGTACTGAAGTAAGTGTTTTTATGTTCTTTTTATCACATTTGATAATAACTTACAAAGTTAATGTACAAGTATTGATATATTTATTCAACTGTTTAGTTTTTTCACTCTAGCGTCACTGGTTCTATTCAAACGTTTTCATATTTTCAAAATATTTTACACAATCCATCGCTCATAAAAATAATTAATATTTGTTTTGCGAAAAACCAATATGTATTAAAAAAATATATGTAATTTGAGTAACATGTTAACGTAACGAAGGAGATAATCAAGATACATATTAATTTATGGAATAATATTCCCCAGATTATAGTGTAGAATAATATAAATAAAACAAAAAAGATTTATTTCTATGTCAACTAAATAACGTCACTTTTCATAGGAAATATTGCAATAAGAATGACATTTGTACACATCTGTTTTGTAAATACCCTATGAAAACCATTAAGTGCGTACTTCTTACACATAGCTGAAAGTGAGGATAGCAACGCTTTTTAATTTATAAAAGTAAAGTCACCAGTATTTAGAATCTATAAGGGATACAAATTGATTAAAGACACTGTAAATTTCATTATTCTGCCATATTATAATTTTTTGTAGCTATGACTTTATATATTATACCCCTAATATTTTGGCAACGTTTTGATAACATTCATATTACATTTACCCATTTAAAACTGTAATAGTTAAGTTAATCACCCTAGTTTTACAGAGAAACGATATCATAAGAGAGGATGTAAAATATAAAATGTAAAATCAATTATTTATACTGCTGTAAATTTACCTCTTACTACATTGTCTTATTTTTAATATTCCATTTGAATTATTTATTCAAGAGTATTCACAGGCTAGTCTTCATGTAATTTTATTTATCATGATAACTCAAGTGAACAAACGAAATACATTTACTATCCACAAACTTAATTCTTTTGGAAGTAAACATTTTTAGAGACGCTGGTGTTTGAAGGAAATCGATTGCACAACACTTGTCGGGAAGTGATATAGCACACTTCTGCTTGTGAAGGCCTAATAAATAGGCTTTAAAACCATGGAGTTTTATGAGAATCATGAGAACATAATATTCTTCATGGTTGATGGCTCTACTATATCCGAGATGATAAACAAATGTTGTTATTTGCAAAAAAAAAATAATAATAATTTGATATCAAGTCCTGTGTACTCAGCAACAATGTTGTGGAGTTCAGAAGTACAAAGGTACAAAGTGGTTAAAACTTTTGTTACCAGGTGCAGGTGTTTTCGCAAAAGGCATTTATTTACATTTGTGTCTTCCGGAGGTCAGTTCTTTCAAGACACTAGTTTCCATGTATTTTCTCACAGCAATCGTACATTTCTTTTGTAGTCATGATATTGATGTTAAAAGAAGTTACAAGCTGCCTTTAGTACCCAACGATATGGCATGGCTGGCTGCATAAAAGGACCAGGAAAATGTAAACCCAAAGTTAGTAACATGGCGTCAAAGATTTATCAAGGTCCACAGTTCTTGTTTGCCTGGCATCGGAGACAGGGAAACTTAATCGCAATNTTAGAAACATGGCGTCAAAGATTTATCAAGGTCCACAGTTCTTGTTTGCCTGGCATCGGAGACAGGGAAACTTAATCGCAATCAAAGAATTCCCCTACAATTAATATTATTAATTTTTTTCCTTGCAGTTTATAGGGACGTATAGTGTATGCCGCACTGCAGATTTCATTTTAAATTTCCCTTTGCAACTGATTATATTACCTAATAAGCTGAGAACTACAATTTAAAACTAATTATTTCTGATTTCAGGAATTTAAAGCAAAATATAGCAAAAAGCAGTAGTTTAGAAACCATTATATTAATACNAATTTTTGAAAAGCTTTCGTAATTTGATTTAAAGTCATTCGTAGTTTAGAAACCATTATATTAATACGTGATCCACGAAGTCTGGCAGAATTTTTAAAATCATTACAAAGATTGTGATTTAACATTTATTAAAGTATTGTGAATATCAATATAATATTTTACTACATTTACTTGCCAGTCAATCTGTACCTCTCCACCAAATTAGATTACATTCTGAGATGACAAGTGCCGTGCCTTGGTTGAACTTTCATGTTATAACGAATACTAGGGCAATTTATAATACATTATTATTTTAAAAACTGGCTTTGGGACTTACAAAGGATTTAATACACGGAAAAGTAAATTTTTGCTTCAGTTTTCTGTGGATTAGTATGCTTACAATTTTTTTACTTTATTAATTGCTTACGAAAAATTTCTTGATACGACGATACGTTGTTTTTGACAAAATGGTTAAGGAAAACTACAGTGGTACTGTCTTACTTTATGTACAATACTTAATGTTTCTGGAATTGTTAAACCGACAAAAATGTTTACTTTAAGCTGTACTATCAAGTAAATAAAGGGCTTCGTGTCTACAGCACAAACCGCTGCCATAAGACTGCCCCTATCTGGTGTCTACTTAATATAAAAAACTGATGAAACATTTTAGATGTGTACAGTCATTCTTATAAGTTTTTATTTTCTGATATACGATAGAGTGGCAGCATTACAACTCTGTATATAACAGTTACTGCTATTTTGATTTCTATAGACATATATTAGTTCATTTCAATCGCCCTGTGTGAAATAGTCATGTGTATTAAATTAACTCTGTTCGTAAAAAANTAGACATATATTAGTTCATTTCAATCGCCCTGTGTGAAATAGTCATGTGTATTAAATTAACTCTGTTCGTAAAAAAATAGTAGATGATTTAAAGCGTATCGGACTCCAAATTTCCCAATTACGAAATATTTTTCAAAACGTATTTTTNAAAAAATAGTAGATGATTTAAAGCGTATCGGACTCCAAATTTCCCAATTACGAAATATTTTTCAAAACGTATTTTTAAGTATATAAGAAATATTTAAACGCAGCTTTATTATGCATACATAGTCTCAGGCAATGCCAAAATGTTTAATGTTTAAAATACGTATATCATTTCGACACAATATTCCCTGATCAGAAATGCTTACTTAAATGAATCAGTATATTAAAATCCATAACACCAATTTTATCAATCTCTTAGTTGAAGCTACAATACACTTAAAACATCCTATCGCGACATAGCGCAATTTGAACATTAATAAATTGTTAGGAGATTAAAATATGTAAAGCCAAGGTGTTATGGTACGTAACGTGTCAATGATAAATTAATTACACAGAAAACCTTTTGTGGCTATGGTTTAACGTAAGTGAGTGAAGAGATTTGGACGGCTCTTAACAGCGAGGTCTTGAGAGCCGAGATAAGGTTAAAAGTGTTTTTTTTAGTAAGCGCTATACTGGAATTTTATACTAAAATGATTGAAATGTGAGCAATGAAAGAATGATAAATACTTTCATTCCAGTGATAAACTCCAATTACTATTTTCAAAGGAATTTGTTAAAATGTCAAAAAGATATTTTGGAAATACAAAAGTTCTATCGACAAAAAAAAAGTTTCATTCATACGTATTCCAATAAAATTACTTGTGATATAAGAATACTTGCATTAAATAGCAACATTCAAAATTCAAATGTTGAAGTCTTAAACCCCAAGCATTGAGTAATGCATCTAAAGTAGTTTTGAAACTTACTTTGTATTCANATTCAAATGTTGAAGTCTTAAACCCCAAGCATTGAGTAATGCATCTAAAGTAGTTTTGAAACTTACTTTGTATTCATTACCACTTGTACTAGAAGAAGAATAATACACTAAAAGAACTTCACTAATCTCTAAATTCCTTCAACAGCAATGCAACTATAAAATCGTGACTGGTAAATGAAGTTCCGAAGAACACAGTCATGAGAGCAAAACCGCCACACGCAGTTTTGACTCCGTGACTGAGCAGAAAGTCGACGACGTTAAGCTCGTGCGGCACACATAATGGTGAAACAAAAGATGAACAAAAATATTAATTGTTACTGACGGATGTCTTTGGCTGTCCAGAAGGGACGAATGACGCCTAGACACAGAGGCGGGGGAAAATATTGCGTGAACTGAAGACCATTATTATTGGTAAATTGACGAGGTGAGCGGCAGAGATATGCGAAGAAAACTGCAAGAACTGCAGTTGCAGGACAGTGAGCGCGGGATGGGCCACAAAGAGGCAAAAGTTGTAGGAATTCGCAACGCTGAAATGCAGATCCAGCAGACAGAGAAACAATGGCACGACACGCAGGCCGGTAGTCAACTAACAAGATTGTAACGTACATTTTAAGACAGAATTAAACCAATAAAACCTAAATAAAGAGTTAAAATATTAAAACAGTAAAATAGCGGCAAGCAGTGATTAAAAAAGCCAAAAAATGTAAATAACCTTCTGTATACGCTCTGATAAACATTTAAATCAAAATGTAGGAAAAATTTACCATTACATGTTATCCCATAAATAAATATAGTCAGATGCAACTCAATTAATAATCAATAAATCTTGAGTTTCTCAAATTGAGAATGAGAATTATTTACCAGTTTAATTAAAAAAACATTTGCAAACGAGACAATTCAATACAATTTCCAAACAGTTTTTGCCTACTTAAGTACTTAAAACTTTCGTTAAAAGTTATTAAAAAACAGTGCCGCATTTTAAAACGACACAATTTACAATAACCTCAGTACGCGGTGATACATCTCTCCTTCGACCCACAATCCTCCGAATTCAATCCCTCAAGTATCGCGACTTCCTTGAGGTAAGATATAACGTAATACCTTATCATTTAGAAAGTAAGTAAAATGCACTAATATGTCGCAAACTGATTGTTCCAAGTCCAGGAGCGTTAAAGTTGCGGGAGTGTTTCATACCAAATGTAATTCAGAATGTTATTATTTTTTTGTTTTGCCGTAGGGGTTTTAGGTTTGGGAAATTGAAAGACATCGATGTCCGATGTTTCCAATATCGGTACTTTCAACCATCAATGTCTACCGATGTATTAGCAACAAAGCATGGATATTTTTAGATATATATATATATGTATAATATTTTGGTGATAATTGAATAGTTTGAACAAAAGAAATATTCGTTTCGTACAAAATTTTAATACATATAATTTTTTTTCGTTAAATAACATTAACTTGTTACATGATAAGCACTAAAACTGGACATACGATACCTTAAAATTAGGAAAAAATATTATTCAAATAATTTCCCAGTATTTCTAATTCAATGTGCCTAAAAATATAATTTTTTCCCACCCGAGACTCCGAAAAGCGACTCCCTTCACTTGTCTTGAACAATTTAAAGATATTTATTAATTGTCGGATAATCCACACATTTTCTGCAGTGTTCCAAATGCCTCCTTAGACCACTCATAGGAAAAAAAAAATTTAAAGCCACAAAAAAAAAATCGTAGTACTAGCATTACAATCCGAAATACTGTAGTTCCTCTCGTGGTTGCCACAAAAGAACACTTTTAATTTGATGTTAAAAATTCGATGTGAATTCGCCAACTCTAGGTTTGGTACTGTCTATCAAGAGAAGAAAAACATTTCTACTGAACAACCATGACCGCTTTTTGCACGAATTCCGGTTGATTTGGTAAATTTGTGTACAGTACGAGATAGCAGTAATGACTCCACCAGGAGGAAAGAATTTTTAATGGGCAACACGCAGTACTGTCTACAAAAATGAAAGGAGAACAAACTTACGTGGCGTCAACATTAGGTTGAGAAAATATTTGGGGTCTTCACCATTGTCCAGCCCCTGTCTACTTTGCTTGAAATTATTCTTCACGATTCACTTATCACTTTTCACGATAATTTAACGTAGGGGCTGATTATGGAGACTAACAAACTCGTTATTACTGATTTATAGCCGTTTTTTGTGAAAATCATCAATTCATAAGGTACCCAATTATAAACTTCTTCATTTGTAACTTTACCGATAGGGAGTAAAAAATTCTTTAAAATGGAAACTTTGAACGTTCTGACAAGTTCCTTTACGGCTGTGAGTATATTTTCTTCCACTTTGTCTTAAATGCTCTGTTGGCCCGTGTCTTCCAGTCTCCTGATCTTATAAACACTAATCATTTGTGCGAAAATTTCAAACCCGCTACGCACTGCTTCTTCTGTAGTGGATTCTACCCCATATGCACTCAACACATCAATAAACTTTAATTTTGACTGCCATTTGTGCAGGTTTGAGTTCATGCAACTCAATTACTCTTAGGCCTACTTCATTATGTGGTAACCTGTTACCCAGTGCACTGTACCACATCATGTAACACCTGCAGCTGCTCAGCAAATGGCGTAAGGTTTCCTGTTACTGTGACCACTAGCAGGCACCTACCACGGTTCTACCGTTCCTGTTCAATAGCAAGCAGGGAGATTTGAATGCGCGCAGCGTACATTGCGGCAATTTATTTGCGAAAAACCTAGTGTCAGTCANAAATTTATTTGCGATAAACCTAGTGTCAGTCAAGAGCATTTAAAACGTCTGGTTTAACGTTTGTTTCCAATATTACAGTATTCATCATTGTAAACATCTCGAGAATAATTAAAGGTGAACGGCTAATTTTTTTCACCTTTCCATTAAGCAAAAACACGATATCTTGTATCCTTATTATAAGCTTCTCTGTAGCTTCCTGTTTATATGTTTCACTTACTATCTAAGTTATTAATTTATGACATAATCTCTAAAACCAAAGTTAATTAAAGTTCTTCAAATTTTCAATAAAAACATTAAATTGGAAAAAATTCACATTTTTAAATATATTCAGACTCATATGTTAAATGGATTTACAAATGGTCAAATATTGGTAACACAACCCCCCATCAAAAATAGGCTGTTACAGACTATCCATGCTTGTTTTTTTGTCATTGGTCTGTTATCAGAAGTTTATGACTGGATGCTCATAATAATTCTGGCAAACATTTCCTTTTGATGGCAATGTTTATTTCTTCGCTCTTTACGTACATAAAATATATCTAAGGAATTAAAAATTAATGATTTTGTCATGTAATAATAATGTTTTATTATTTTTCGTGTTTTTGGGAGAGTAATTAACATGAGAAAGGAAATTGTGAATTCTTCAAATATTATTACTGTCGAACTTACTCCATTTAAAGTGAACCTAACTATCGGAATGATTTTAATGTGGGTTCAGAAATCTTAAATGAAAAATAAATAAATACCTTCTACTTAAGTATGAATGTGATATATAGTTGACGATAAGTGTTTATTTTAATTGCACACTATTTATTTTGCATACGTGCTGCACAAGCCTTCTTCGTTTAGTAGTATAAAGTTTGGTTATAGGATCTAAATTGTTAACTTTGTTTAAGGTAAACCACTTAAAATTTTACCGAGGAGAATATCTAAGTTTTATCATCATTCTTTTCCTTTTTACGTGCAGCAAAACATTTTTCTTAACTGCCTCGTAAAATAATTGATTGCGATGCCGATTAAACCGTGACTTTTAACAAGCTCACCAAAACATTTAAAATGAAGCAATGCAATGGTAATATTTCCAGTTTTGTTCCCTTTATGTAAGATCAAACTCGAGTTACATTAAGTTTTGCATTGTACAGCTAATGTATTTGTATTTAATATTTTATATATTAACATGCCTTCCATGTATTTCCTTTTAAATATCTCCTTTCGGTGCATGGCCACATTGTTAAGCTTAACTTACCAGATGATTCAGACCTACCGTCGCTATTCAAGTGACCTGTATAAAGGCCTTCTGTTTCCGACATTTTTATTTCTACTGAATTTATACTAGGCATAAGTATTCTCTTATATTATACTCAGCACTACAGTTCATTTATTAACGTCAAAAATTTAACCGATGAAACAATAATTTGTTTTTTTTTCCGCAGTATTGAACGCAGAACTACATATGCAAGTTATCAACTGAGGAAAAATAAACTCTCGAGGTCCACGGAATATCAAACGTTTTTGTTTATGGTTCTTTTGAAAGTTTCCGTGTATTTATATGCACGTAGATTATTCAGACCTTAAAAGAAACTAAATTATTTAGAGTATTATGTTGTAACGAAATGCTACCACTAACAGCCTGGCAGTTTTATATCGAGAAAATATTTTATTCTGTAAAATATATAAATTCAACTATTTTAATACAATAAATATTTGACAAAATTTTGAAAAACAATATAAATACCACATTTTGTCAGATATTGCTACTATTGTTTGCATTGGTGATAACGTGAAATACACGCAGTATTTTCATATCGATATTATTATTGAAAAACAGTAAATAAATATAAAATTATAAATATTTATATAGTATTACTTGAGTAAAAGTTTTCAGAATGTAAAATAAATGTACGCCTCTGTAGTGTAGGGTTCTGCCTGAAATTGCATACTCAGTAAATGTGAAATTGTTAACAATTTAAGTTAAATAAAGTAGAATAATTAACTGGGGCAGTACTAAAATTATGAAATATACAAACTTTTTTGTAACAACGTACCAGAGTTATAGATCGCGACATATTTTGTTAATTTTGATATTCATACAAGCAGCGAAAAGAAACCATCTTCGCAAGTTGTTGTTAAATCAAAACTAATTTTTTCTGCCGAATTCGATGCAAATACATTTTCATATTTCTCAAAAAAGATTAAATCGCATTGATTAACTTACAATAATAGTTTCCAAATTCGGAAGAATATATCACTTCTATTAACATGATATCTGCAATTAATTTTATCAACTCCATACAGTTTTGGTTACAAAATGTTATGGTTATAAATCATTGAGAGATACAAATGAGATATAAATTAAAAGAGTTTTATTTTTTGTGAAACTTTTTTAAATTACAAGAACAGTTACATAATTGCCACTATAAAATGCTGTTTTTACAATCACCTCGACACATTACTTAAAAAATAACACGTTATTTTGAAATAACTATTACAGAAAATTTTAGTATCTAATGAAAAAAATTAAAAAAGAGAACAGGAACAAATAAGAACAATAAGGCAAGTCGAGGGACTGAGAAGATAACGTTTGGAATAGGAACTAACATCATGAAACGTACAGTATTGCAAGTAAAACAAGGTCAAATCAAGAGCTAAAATCTCTCGCTTCTGACGTGTTAAAATGCTTTATTGGCGTAAATTGCAAATGCGAAACGTTTTCAGTAAAATAGCTGTTACATCTGTAGTTTGCAGTTCCAGCTGTTTGTTCCCCAATGCATGTAGGTACACTATAATAGTTACTCAGTATGACGCCCAAACTTTGCCTTATAAATGTAAAATAGATAATAAAATATTTAAATGATATATTTTAAGCTAATTTATGAAGAAATGAATACTAACTATAACTCACTCTCTGAATCAGAGAAAACGAGGCTGTCAACACAGTTTTGTACCTAAAGATGTGGAAATGTTTTCAAAATTATGTGTTACTGTTAACATCTAAGAAAAAAAATTTCCGTTATGCTAAATATTAAACCTCAAGCTATTCCATACAGCTGTTTACCTCGAAAATTGAATTAATATAAGCTTTTTTTAAGATATTAGAATGTTAGCAACATTTTGGCACTATCAGAAACCATGCTTACGAGGAACAAATAAATTTACCCGCACATTCAAGAAAGCAAATTTATATTATGTTTTGCCTTAGACACACAGGCACGTTTTCTTGTAACCAGCAACAGTAAGCTTTGAGTCTAAAACATAAAATATTTTCAAAACTGGAGCCAAGAAAATTTAGTATACAATAAAAAAAAAACAGAAGCCAACAAAAACAAACAAGAAATGTTTCCTTTAAAAATAAAATTATATAAAATGGATTGCAAATAAAAGCTTTCAAAGGAAATTAAACAAATTTCATGCAACATTTTATGTAAAAAGTTTTTATATGGTTATTTATTTCATACAACACATTTGAAAAATCGTTATCTTAAANATGCAACATTTTATGTAAAAAGTTTTTATATGGTTATTTATTTCATACAACACATTTGAAAAATCGTTATCTTAAAAACATTTTTATTAATATAATATCAACAGTGACAAAATATTTTTGAAACACATTTTACACACCGGGAATGTGCAGTAAAAATAAATTTCTCCATTAGAAGTATCGCAAATTTATATGTGGGTATACAACTACGCCAAATTATAAGAACTAAAAATCTTTAATCACACTATGTGATATTAATTACTCTATATTAGCAGCGAATATTTGTTTAANAATTATAAGAACTAAAAATCTTTAATCACACTATGTGATATTAATTACTCTATATTAGCAGCGAATATTTGTTTACTTGTTTCTGACAAACGAACTGTGGTGTAATAGGTATTACTTCATTCTGCCATATTTTGTGACTGACGTGCACTTTATAATGTACACTGAATTTAAGGAGAAAATAAACTATTAATAAGCTAGGCATACAAGATATGAATGTTTGAAATGGCAGTGTTTAAAAAAAATATTGTTTTGTTAGTACGATTACAAAATCTTAAAGGAAAAAATATTTCTGTAAAATTTTGCTGATTTCTGGGTTATTATATTCTCGATGTCTTTAGGAAGAAATGTTTGAATTTTCATAATGATTTTAGAAATAAACCAATTTTAAATTCATTATAAATATTTCTGAATCAAATTTTTTTTGTAAACTAGACGACAATCTTTATTTTACCGGGGACATTTATGTAAAAACCACACATTTTATCCTGTTTACAGTGGGAGCAAATTTTCCGAAGTATAAAAATTCATTAGTTGAAGGGACGTTTTGGATTCTTAATTTTTCTGGATTATTTATATATATAAAAAATTAATTTCTAAAAGTACTTCTATACTCAACCCAGCGGTACATACATAACTACTGAACTACGAACTCGTATTTACGTCATAATTTAGATTTTACCAAATTTTAGCAAAATTATTATTGTGACGTAACTATGAGTTTGTAGTTAAGTTGAGGCGCATGTGGCATGAGTAACAGTCTGCCTTGAGGCACATGTGACCGTTATTCTGTGGATAACAACCCATTCATAATGGTCTGTCTCAACACGACTCGGCCTCATCTGTTTCAAAACGCGAGTGCTGCACTTACAATGCCAGATCTAGGCACGCGTCCTTGGTGTACGAGTGTTGACCGAGGCGGCATTTCCAACGCGTGTAACAATTCTCCGACATGACCATCCGCTCCTTGTGGAGGTCTTAAACTTGTTTGACCAAACAAAAGGAGTACGCGTGCGTCACCGTGGGAACACCCTTGCTACCCTGAAATCCTTATGGCACAGTGTCCGCTCTTCTAAAATACAGCGTACAAGGTTGGTAGATATCGTACCGCTGACAGTGTTGTTGCATCGCTTTATATTGGTAACTTCAGGAAAGTTGTCAGNCAAGGTTGGTAGATATCGTACCGCTGACAGTGTTGTTGCATCGCTTTATATTGGTAACTTCAGGAAAGTTGTCAGCGTATCTGCAATCACCTAAGATGCACACATGTTCTCACATCAAGTTCAGAATCATTCGTTTGAGTGATGAATTTCATTTTTCGATTGTGTACGATGTATCAAAAATTTCGTTACCACAGTAATAAATTATTCTTGGGCTATTTCCAAATACATTTTAAGAGGTGGTATGATCGGCATTTAGCTGCATTCTTGGATCCCTGAATTATACTGTCAATCATAGAGTAATATAGTTATGATGCCACAATAAAATAATTCGTAAGTAACTTTCACATCAGAAATTTTTAATGAACTGCTAGATGAATCTTACGTGGAGTGGAGGGAGTAATACTTACGAGTGGTTGATCTATGGTTCATATTTATATTTTTTCAATCAAGGGAAGAAAACATTCTATGTGATCTTATTTTTTACATTCTTTACATTAATCCAAATAATTTCACAAAGAAAATTAAATGTCTTATCAGCAGCAAGACTAAAGAAGAATCTCTAAATTGCTACACTTTAAAAAATCGTCCCTCTCGTTTAGCAGTACGTAAGTTTTTAAACTATAATTTGTTTCTTTCCAATAAGGCCAGTACCAAACGATGCTCAATTCCTTAACGGTTTCCATTCCCATTTTCTGATAGCGTTTCTACTCCCGCGTAGCTTACAATTCGTCCACTTCCTGAGACGTTGACTCCGGGTATAAAAGTTTTCGTACTGTCACAGCCATGTCTGAAATACTAATATAATATGTTTTATAATTGTGTCTCAATTTCAAGAATAATTTCAGTAATAATAATTTCCACATTACCTGTTGGGGGAAGAGCTTTTCTGTGCTCTTTTCTTTTCTCGCTGTCTCGATATGGGACGAAGCTTTTTAATTTTTGACAAACGAGCAAAGCACACAGTGAAAGTATGTGAAATTCTTTAACGGTGCATATATTTAACATGTATGGAACATATTGAGGGACAACTAAAACAATAGTTATAAGCTACTTTGCGTCATGTTTCAAACCTTAAGAATATTTTTGCAGCTGAAATTAATTGACCACCAAATGCTCTTAGAGAGTGCGAGTAACGCTTATAAAGACCCAAACGTTTACACATATTTTATAATTAGAATATATACGATCAGAGTCTGTTCTGTGGGACGCCATTATAACGTAACCGAGATAGCGAGACCACGAGAGAGTGCTCTCTGCGTCAACTGAGAGAAGGTATGAATTTATGATATACCAACGAATTTTAATAAAGAAAACAGGGTTTTCGAGTGACAACCTCAAACCGTAACTGTTTTTAAATTTCAAATGAAAAGTTTTGTAAAACATATTAATGTGCCAAATGGAATTCAATTCTTCCCAAAATTATTAGGCCTAGAAAAACCAAATTCAAATGGTTGTAAGGAAACAATAAATACAACTACGAAGTTACGTTACATTATGAACACATGTGGTTATACCCTTCTCAACTGAAGCTATATTAAAAGCTATCACGTGATTAAACGCAACTGGTTCTGTTTACATGTTCAAATTTCCACTGGGCTACCATTTTTTTTTTTTCAGTTATTTACGTGCCTTATAATTCCTGTTTATATCGTATTATTTTGTTAGATATTATTTATAGTGTTCAGTAGTCTAAAGGTAACAATGTCTTATTAACTGCAGAGTTTAATTGGTTGTTTGATACTCTAATGAATTGGTTTTTCAATTATTTAGTTTTAACTTCAACACTTCAGTAATTTTTAAAAATCACACTAATTGGCTGCAATATGTATAACATTTTTTCGTGACAGTAAATTATTTAGTATTTTTTCCCGAACCATGCGTGAATTAACTCTACTAACTAAACATGTAGACAAAATCAAAGTCTTTAATAGTTTGAAGTATGTCAACACAACAAATGATTAATATTAATTAAACTAATAGACGTAAAATATTTTAAGGTTTCTGTCTCGCAGGTTATATTTCCCACAAAGCTGGGAAGATTCATCTCTTTGGTTTTAATATACTGCCAGATGAGTTAAGTTCTTTTTTTAGAGTAATCATTAACTTCGGGCCTGTAATAATATGTATGTTTTTAAGTCTTAAAGTTCTAATTTTCTAATAAATTAATTATTTCAGCCGATTATATTAAAGTTATATTAAATTCACCTGCTTGGAGCACATTTCGTAAGGCAGACAAAATATTAGAAAGGTCACGGAATGTTATTTTAACTTATTTGCACTGAAATATTCAACTTTCATTTGAATCAAGAGGTTAAATTACCCAACTGTGTTCGGATATTCTCTCCGCAATGTTAAATTAGAATATTTTAGAAACGTTAATTAATTTAAAAATATGCAAAACTGTCATTTTTACGCCCATCAATATTAATAAAATCTATGGAAATGTACGGTAGCAAATTTCATATTGAAACTACCATAAATCTAATAATTTATTAACCAAAACGACACCAATTTAACTGATTGAGTAAAAAGTACTTAACTCAGTACTTTAGTAAGATCTCAAATGATGCTTATAATATGCAATGTTCTCACAGTAATACTGAAAATGAATAAGACTCCGGGTAGCTATGTTATTGTTCAAATTCCTTTCTTAACGCACAGAAATTTTACATCTATAAATAAGACGGTGGATCAATAGTTATGGTTCATGAGTGAATTAAGTGTGTAAGGATTCTCTAACAATAGTTCCTTGTATGCTAGGGGAACTTACGATAGCGTAGTCCCGCATGAAATTTAGCTCACTGATTAAGTTTTAATGCCATTAGTGCATGCTATGGTTCTGTGTTTAAAATTTAGATTTTTAAATGGCGTATTTCATAAATTTTAAAATTTTATTCATTGGAATTTTTTCTACAGAGAATACGTGATTTTTATCCACTACAGATTTGAAAATGTAGAAATTAAGATTTTTTTTGGTATCAATAATTAAGGGGTTAAGTGATAGCAAGGGCTTGAATTATGTCAAACTTAACTGTGAAACGTATTCATTGAATTGACCACAAAATAAATTTTGTACAATTTTTTTACAGAAAAATTACTTTATTTTGTTTTGTGGCTATAATCACCGTTTGGCATAAACATTTTAACAAGTAAAAATGTTTTTCTGTCTCTGAAGTTTTCTTTGGCTATGATGCTACATTAAGCACGTGTTCTGTGAGGGAAGTTACAACAGCCTGCATAAACTTTAAAAATCTCAACTACTCTTTTATAAACGTACCTGTAATTCCGCTTCCGTCCGACTTACAAACTGTCTAGGCCCTAAGAGGGATTTGTAAAATTTACTGATCATGTCATTTTAGTATTGTATGATTCCGAGTTGTGATCAATTTTATCCGTGCACCTTAATGGGTTGAACGTGTGGCTGTCATCGGAGTATATAAACAAGAGGTACAGGTGCAGGAAGATCGCTAGTGGAAGAACGGACGTTAGCGATGAGCAACTCAGCGGCGTATTAGACACTGCACCCACTGCCATCAGTACATATATATATATATATATATATGCATACAGACTATTGGCCATACTTTTGTTTTATTTTTACGTAGCGCTCTTAGCCGTACGGCCATACCGCGCTACGGCCGCTCAGTCTGCAGGGAGGAAGGATCACGCCTTCTCAACGCAGGCGTCCCAG
>NQII01001040.1:821856-833747 GCA_002778355.1 Clitarchus hookeri
CTGAGATCCTCGTACTCGGATTACGAAGCGTGTGGTCTGGCCGGAGCACTATCCGGACCCCTAACGTGTTTGCCAGGTCACTACCGGAGCAGGCACCTGCTCACAGCTCGGTCTTTCTTCAAGAGAGCCATCAGTACAGTCGGGCTTGGACGTACCGTTCCAGGAGCGTCGACGAGTGGCAATACGAGACCTAACTATTGATGTAGGTCTTCCATAAGGCACTGCCCACCACATAGCTCATGTCACGTTCCACTAATGCAAAGCGTGTGCAGGTTGGATGCCAACAGCAATAAGTTGTTGGCTTGGACGGCTAATTAACGCATCTGCAGCGCTACGACGAGGAAGGAAATGCATATCCGGAAAACCATAGCAAANTGGCTTGGACGGCTAATTAACGCATCTGCAGCGCTACGACGAGGAAGGAAATGCATATCCGGAAAACCATAGCAACAGGCAATGAAACACAGGTGCACCAATGCACCCCTGGAACCAAGCGATCTTCGGTCAGAAGGAAGTGTGTGGCGTCACCATGAGGACGAAGATCAAAACAGTGCCTTCAGCCCGCATAGCTTATGGCCATTGTGCTCTGAGATGAGCAAGGTCTACTCCACCTCGAGTTTCTGTGACTTGGAGAAACAAGATCGCAGCTGACGGGTTCTTGGCAAGTTATAACTATTAAGAGTGGCAATACGCCGGAAGTGACACGATAAATGTTAAGCTTCTTCACGATAATACAAAAGCACTGCACGGAAAACACACGCAGAGACTTTCGCAGGCGTTTCAATAGAACAATTTGGAGCATTTTTCTCCTTAGAGTACATATTTGGCCCAACAATTTTCGTTTCTTTTAATCACGAACGATTCATATTGGCGGAAGGGTATTTTGGAATGCTGTGAGTGAACTCGATACTATACGAGATTTGCTGGATCATCATGATACTCATATATACACAGAGGAAAACTTAAAGCTTCTACTACGCTGGGAAGTGCGCATAAATCATCTAGATGACTATTTAGAAAATAATAAATAGGCGTATTTTCCCAATTTTTAGCATCACAACAAGAAAACTAGCTTATTCATATGCCCTCATACTTATTTACCATGCCAATTTTAGCCTATAAAAAAAAAAGTAATCTTATACAATTATGCAAATGTTTGTCTAGGAAGTATGAGCGTCCCATATAATTTCATCAAACTCGGTACACATATAGTGCTTACTAAGGACATCAAAGATTTCCAGATTTCTAACGTGTGCGCTTATTTTTAAAATGGTGACCAATTTAATATTAAGGGTGCCACATCATATCAACTGAACTATTGAACTAATATGGACTAAATGTAGTATTTTGAAGTTAAATATGTACATTTTTAGTTTAGGGAGTTATGCTATTTTGAAAGACAGAACTACATATTAAAATTAAAATTTCATCATATTTAACGTAGTCCATGTTGTCATGCGCGATTTAGGTGGATAAGGGACTTACTTCACACATGGCGACCATATAAATATTTTAATTAAGTTAAGTTGGCCTATGTATACAATAGAATAACGTTTATCCAATTCCTACCAAAATTAGCATGCTGAAAGTATAAACTTCAACCACAAAATATGCAATACATGGCCTCCTTTGTTGAACACTTTTTAGTTTAGTGCCACAAAAAATTAAATTTCTCTGTTATATTTCGAGAAACAATCAACCGTCTCCTACGAAAGTCTGCAAACAGTAAATACTACGGCAGACGCTTATATTCAAAATAGCAGCCACATAAACATTTTTGATTACTTGCTATATCTAGGAAACGACGTAACACATTTCAACCAAATTCGGTGTCATAACAGGTAATTATGTTATGACATGTTAAAATGCGATTTAAATGGGCAAGAATTTTTTTTCAACGTGGCAGCCAATTAAGTATTTTAGGTTAATTTGGTATGTATGCCATACTCTTTGAGCAATTGCTACCGAACTTGGCATGCTGGAAGGATCAACTACAAGCATAAATTCTTCTAATACATTGCCTTTTTGGTCAGCACCATTTTGTAAGACAGCGCCACATAATAAATAAAGTATTTTTGTCATATTTCGGAAAACAATAAACCAATTCCTACTCAATTTGAAGAAACCAGAAAAATTAAGATAATCCGTGAAAAATGATAGGTTTTAATTATATCAGATACATATTTTTTAAATGGTGGCCAATAAACATTTTTGATTACTATACTATTTTATGCCATATCTCGGGAAATAATCACCCGATTCCCACCACAATTTTGACAAGTAATTGTTACTATAATAGGCCATGTAATCTGATTTGTGTTCAGTGATTCAGGCACTTATTTTCAAAATGATGACAAATATTTTATTTTTTTCACACATTTTCTTTTTATCTCAGTCTTATATTAGGGCCTACTTCATCGAATTTGCTCGCATACATATGTGGATGAAAGAAGGCTTATTAGTTACACTGGGAAATTCTTGTTCTTCTTGTGAAAACGTAATGTACGCAGTACACGAAATCTGGAATTCCGAAACCTATATATTTTATTATGAATATGATACGATACAAAAAAAATACCAGGAACGCAATTAGAAATTTCCACAAACTACAAACATAATTTTAATCTAATCATACTTACTTTTATCTTTAACGTCTTCGTCTCAATGCATTTGATTGGTTATCAGTTGGTAGACACATTTCCAAAACTTAAATTTAATGTAATTTCCTTACACACTATTGAAGCATTGATTACAGAAGCGTTGATTCATAACTCTTTAATCCAACCCACACATTTTACTACCGCCTATTCAAAGTAAGCTGAGCTGTAAATTTGACATTTTTAAATCAACTGTAAGAATTTTTATTTTGATGGTATATACTGACATTGCTCCTTTTATCTTCAACGTTCTACATCCAGAATTCAGCTAAAAAGTAGCTCTGAAAGTATGATAAAATCGAAAATTTACAAAACATTATTCATAGAGTATTAAATAAAAACAAAAAATTTGAAGCAGTAATACGTTTAGCACCACTCGTTGATGATAGTTAAAACACAGAATGCTAAACTCGAATTAGTTTCATTTATGCAAAAAGGCAATCTCCTTTCGGAAAAAAATAATAGGAAAGTAATTATTAATTAAAAAAAATATCAGTATCCTAAATTGGTCTTTAATTAGTTATTCACATAATTAATAAAATAATTTAAGTTCACGATAAAATATTATAAATTATTATTTTTACTCTATGCGAATGAGTTAGGGTTTTAAATTGTTAAGAATACATTAGTATTGAAACTTGTGAGTTAAGTTGTTTTTAGATAGAACTTGTCAAAACTATACACTTCAACTCCTAGTTACTTGGAAATCATACATCAAAGCGAACATACATTTATAAAATGTATAACATTTAATTTCCTAAATTGTTTCTTAAATGAGAGTTTTAAAATGTACAAATGTTAAGAGATTTTTACGAATATTATAGACTTCTAGATGAGCTACTTCCAAGAGGTTTTAAATATAAGATAACATTTCTCAGGAGTAACTCGCTGAAACGACAAGAAATTAAATATTTTGCTTTATTGGAGATATTAATATAATACACTGAAGACAGAAAAAACTGGTACACCTGTCTAATATCGTGTAGGGCCCCCGCGAGCACACAGAAGTGCCGCTAGATGACGTGGCATAGACTCGACTAATGTCTGAAGTTATGCAGGAGGCAATTCACAACATGAATCCTGCAGGACAGTCCACAAATCCATAGGAGTGCAGGGCGGTGGAGATCTCTTCTGAACAGCGCGTTGCAAGGCATCCCAAATATGCTCAATAATGTTCATATCTGGTGATTTAGGTGGCCAATGGAAGTGTCTAAAGTCAGAAGAGTGTTCCTGGAGCCACTCGGTAGCAACTCTTGACGTGTGGTGTGTCGCATTGTCCTGCTGGAATTGTCCACGTCCGTCGGAATGCACAATGGATATGAATGGGTGCAGGTGATCGGGCATGATGCTTACGTATCTGTCACCTGTCAGAGTCGTATCTAGACGTATCAGGGGCCCCATTTTGTCGCCAACTGCACAAGCCCCATACCATGACAGAGCCTCCACCAGCTTGAACAGTCCCCTGTAGACATGTAGGGTCCATGGATTCATGAGGANATACCATGACAGAGCCTCCACCAGCTTGAACAGTCCCCTGTAGACATGTAGGGTCCATGGATTCATGAGGATGTCGCCATACCCGTACACGTCCATCCGCCCGATAAAATTGGAAACGAGACTCGTCAGAGCAGGCAACGTGTTTCCAGTCATCAACAGTCCAATGGAGGTGTTGGCGCGCCCAGGCGAGGCGTAAAGTTTTGTGTTGTGCAGTCAACAACGGTACACGAGTGGGACTTCAGCTCCGGAAGGCCATATCAATGATGGTCCGTTGAATAGTTCGCACGCTGGCACTTGTTGACGCCCCAGCATTGAAATCTGCACCAATTTGAGAAATGGTTGCACGTCTGTAACGTTTAATGATTCTCGTCAGTCGTCGTTTGTCCCGTTCGTTCACGATCTTTTTCCGGCCGCAGCGATGTCGTATATTTGATGTTTTACCGGATTCCTGATATTCACGGTACACTCGTGAAATGGTCGTACGCGAAAATCCAAAGTTTATCGCTACCTCGGAGATGCTATGTCTCATCTCTCGTACGCCGTCTGTAACACCACGTTCAAACTCACTTCAATCTTGACGACCTGCCATTGTAGCAGCAGTAACCAATATTGTAACATTTCTAGACGCTTGTTGTCTTATGTAGGTGCTGCCGACCGCATCGCGTCACTCTGATTGGTTCCATACCTCTGTTATTTGTATACGTACGCCTATGCCAGTTTTTTGGCTCTCCAGTGTATCTCCCTTTGGTGTGCAAATATTCTCAGTTAAAAAAAGTTATTGAAACAATGTTTAGAGGAAATCATTATTTTTTTTTGTGATACACATTAAGTATTATTTTAATTTATAATAAATGTTTATTTGTTGGTAAAACGGAGTTCTGAATGGTTACAAGCTAGATTTTCACATAAATAACTGTATTTAAAGATGGCGGTTAGACAATTCATGAAGATTTTAACTTCGTATGTCAGTTACCTAATGTGAAATTTCTTGGAGAAGAGGATGGGAATAAATTATTATCTAGAAAAGACAGAGCTACTCATGCTATAGAGAGCGTGATCTTGTACAACTAGGAAACAAAGAATTACAATAGTACCAAAAAATAATGTGTTTTCAAAACTGCATGTAAGTTTATAGAATGGTAATAACTTAAAGGTTTACAAAAATTATTATTACATTTCTATTATGTGTCTCTTACTTTTACCAGAGCAATGTTGACAAACAAAACTAATTTTATTTTAGACATTAGTTTCTTCGGTGTGAATCCTATCCAATATCAGATTCCTAAACCTTTGTTTTCAGAAAACGTAACAAGTTTAAGTTAAAAAAAACATGTTCTAAAGTTGGTCCGCGAAACTATTTTTTGTTAAAATACAGCCTTTAAGTAAGAAATTCATTAACGTAAAAACATGAAAAATGCACTGAGAAAAAGTTTTTGTTGAATCAAGCAAGGTTGGTTTGGGGCAACCAAATTAGTTATTTGTATAGGGGCAATGAATAATCTTGTTGTTGAAACCAAATTATTTGGTTTTTCTTATTTGGTTGCCCCAAACAAAGATTTGGTTGGCGCTACTAAAGTTTTGTTTGGCTCTACGAACATTAAATAGTTTCTGCTAGTATACGAAAAGCCCGCATGCTACGCCTTTGCACCCTCAGCTAAAGTGACCACTAACGAAATTTGAATGTTTTTAAATACAAACTTTTCAAATACTGGGCAAAATGCTTAAATAATTTTTTTCAAGTTTTACAGTTTAATTTTTTAAATTTTTCTAACATAATATATTGCTGATACCATTACCAAACATCAATAAATGAACTAACAAACATTGTCACTATCCTAATTGTCACAAAAATTAAAATATAAATTAAATGGCAGTGTGCGGTTTGAGAGATTTTGGAATTTTAGGAGGGTGTTGAGGGGGGAGATATCTTTGGCACGATTCGAGATAGCTGGACTACCCAAAGGAGCTCAGCGGTTATGGCCACCAACCATTCAAGCATATATGTATGTTTATAGAAGCCATATTTATTTTATAGGCATAGGGTATGCTAAATCAAATATCTGTATTTATTATCATATTTTTAAAATATTTTTTTTCATCTGATAGAGCACCTACACATAACATGTAGACTGTGTAAATTTTAAGTTAACTATATTTGTCAAATTTCTTAAGTAAAATTTTTTTTTAATAACTTAATGTAACTGTTAGATAAATTAAAAAAAAATTAAAATCAAGCAATTTTTTAGATTTGGACTAATACTGTTTATCGAGTGCGCGACTCTGCCTGCCTTATGTACCCATACATCCCGATTGTCACGTGACCAAAAGTCAACCGCAAGTGAGAAATGTAGCATCATCAGTAATATATTTTCTTCCATCAGTGCACTCAAGCTATAAATTATGGAAACTGTAGCGGCCTGGCAAGTATTATCATTGAAAGGTGTGAGTGCGCATACATGTATGTTCACGTGGTCGTGTTATACCGGACAGACTACATATTGCAGAGGAGCAGCTTGTCGATGTCATGCTGGATGTCAGCTCCCCACTGATGCTTGTGTCCTGATAAAGAGAGAAATAGACTCGCTGTTGCAATAATAATTTTAAAAAAAATTAATTTTCAACATTTTTTACACTTGGTTACGTTGTAGTGTCCTTGAAATAAATTATATACTTTTTCACTTCGTAAAACATACAAAACTCTAAAAAAAAAATATACATATGAGAAAAAAAACCATGCTCCTTGCGTGTTCCTAAAAAAACAATTGGAAAGCTGGTATGGAATAATGGGGAAAGAAAAATAAAGTGTAATATTCGTGCACTTCCTCAGTGTGCATTTGCACTGAAGTGCCAACCCCAAAGCATATGTATACACTAAGGCGACAAATGTCATGGGATACCTCCTAATATCGTGTTGAACCTCCTTTTGCCCGGCGAAGTGCAGAAACTCGACGTGGCATGGACTCAACAAGTCTTCAGAAGTCCCCGGCAAAAATATTGAGCCATGCTGCCTCTATAGACGTCCATAATTGCGAAAGTGTTTGCCGGTGCAGGAGTTTGTGCACGAACTGACTACTCTATTATGTCCCATAAATGTTCGATGGGATTCATGTCGGGCGATCTTGGTGGCCAAATCATTCGCTAGAATTCTCCAAAATGTTCTTTAAACCAATCGCAAACATTTGTGGCCCGGTGACATGGCGCATTGTCATCCATACAAATTCCATCGTTGTTTGGGTACATGAAGTCCATGAATGGCTGCAAGTGGTCTCCAAGTAGCTGAACATAACCCTTTCCAGTCAATGATCGGTTCAGTTGGACCAGAGGACCCAGTCCATTCCATGTAAAAACAGCCCACACCATTATGGAGCCACCACCAGCTTGCACAGTTCCTTGTTGACAACTTGGGTCCATGGATTCGTGGGGTCTGCGCCACACTCGAACCCTACCATCAGCTCTTACCAACTGAAATCGGGACTCATCTGACCAAGCCACGGTTTTCCAGTCGTCTAGGGTCCAACCGATATGGTCACGAGCCCAGGAGAGGCGCTGCAGGCGATGTCGTGCTGTTAGTAAAGGCACTCGAGTCGGTCTTCTGCTGGCATAGCCCAGTACAGCCAAAGTTCGCCGCACTGTCCTAACGGACACGTCCGTCGTACGTCCCACATTGATTCCTGCGGTTATTTCACGCAGTGTTGCTTGTCTGTTAACACTGACCATTCTGCGCACACGTCGTTGGTCTCGGTCATTAAGTGCAGGCGGTCGGCCACTGCGTTGTCCATGGTGGGAGGTTATGCCTGAAATTAGGTATTCTCTGCACACACTTGACACTGTGGATCTCGGAATGTTGAATTCCCTAACCGTTTCCGAAATGGAATGTCCCATGCGTCGAGCAGCTCCAACTGCCATTCCGCGTTCAAAGTCTGCTAATTCCCGTCGTGCGGCCATAATCACGTCAGAAACCTTTTCACATGAATCACTTGACTACAAATGAAAGCCCAACCAATGCACTGACCATTTATACATTGTGTACGCGATAGTACCACCATCTGTATATTTGCATATTGCTATCCCACGACTTTTGTCGCCTCAGTGTACTTCTTTATCTCCCCTCGGTATTAAAATAAAATAATCTATGGTATTTTTACGGGCAATGGTTGCTAGTGTCATTTCGCTTTCTATGGTGTAAATTCATGGTAATTATTTTTCAGGTGCTAATAAGTACGAATTAGAACTTAGAAAAAAAATATTTTTTCGATTAAGATTATAGTGTATATTTTAAAATCTGCTTGTGCTGTCTTTTCAAGTATTTTAATGTTTTTCATCAAGATCTTGACAGGTGGTAGGGGTGGGGGTATCGGGAACCAGACTATGCTTACAACGCGACTCACGGCAGGGAGGTGGTCATTACTCAGTTTTAAGTTCTTCAGACCATTGTTACTCATAAAAAAAAACTGCGTGCATTATCGTTATGAACTTAAAAACGCAACCCGAGAAATTTATATTTTTAAAGTTAAATATATAGATTTGATGTTAAACTGGTTTGAATGAAGAAGCTGAAAATAAGACAGAGAGAAATAGAGAGATAGATATAGAACGGCAAGGTTTCGCAAAACTCGATGGACAGTATCAATACAAATCTAAAAAGTTGTTTAGTTATAAATTTTAAAAAACATATATTTGACAGTAACATCAAATTTATTTAAGAAAAAAAATGGCTTAATAAATCCGATAATTATAGTTACCTGATAAATTATACTGTGTACATTTTATGGGTAGGTGCTCTGTTAGATGAAAAAAATAGTTTTTAAGAAAGGATAATAAAAACAGATATTCGATTTGGCATACCCTATGCCTATAAAATAAATATGTCTACTATTAACATACATATATGCTTGAATGGTAAGTGGGCATAACCGCTGAGCTCCTTTGGGTAGTCCAGCTATCCCGAGTTGAGCCGAAGACATTCCCCCACCCCCTCTGACAAACTTCAAAAATCGCTCAAGCCGCACACTCCCATTTAAAATACATTGTGCCAACTTCATTAAATAAACACTACTAACAGTCTTATTTATTTTGGCCAAACACGGAGGATTTGATAATTCAAGCATGTGTTTTGTTACATGAACAAAGTTGATTTTGTTGCCTCTCACTTTTCGTTTACCCAACACAGTTTTTTGTTGGGGCAACTTAATATATTTTTGCCCTTATACACACAAATATTTTGATTGTTGTTCTCTCAACGTGGTTAAGGAGAGTAGTTTGACTTTTAACTTATATATTACATATGTGTATTTATTTAATTATTCGGCACATGTTTTAACATATTCATTATTCAAAGGGCGATATAAAAACCTTTCTGTATTAAAAATGTTTATTTTCCACTAGTAGAACTCAGTAATTTGCTCATAGTAACCGTGAAAGTTAAAAATCATCTACAGTTAACGATATTAGATGTTTTAATATAATTCTAAGCAAATTGTGTTACTGTATGTTGATATGTAAAGTTTGTGTATATCATGAGACTGTTCGTAAATGGTCAAACTACGACAATTATTTATGTGAATCTATGCAATGGGTTACTGATTTTCCTTTTCTGTATTTTTTATTGATGCAAGTAAAAGAAAGTAATACGAAGGGAAATAATCTTAGTCACTGATTGAAAGTGGCAAAATAAAAATTGAAATTTCGCAAATAAATGTTAATTGCTTTCAAATTATTTTATAAATTGTAATACAATTTCTTGTTTTTTTCTCAGGTGTAGTGTTATGTAAACCATTAATACACTCACCTTAGCTCGCAGTAGAAACATTTTGTAATAATATACATAATTAAATTTGTTTAAGGTCACTTTATTTGTTACAGACACAAATAAACAACTTTTAGACGCAATAAATAAATATACGCCAATAAATAGCAACACATAGATGTAACGAATACGTATTCACCAAAAATATTTTCAAAAAACAATTAATTTTTCTGTAGCTCAGTGAATAAGATTTTTCCCTATAAATCTTATGTACAAAAATATTAAGATCCACAATAAAACTAGTTATAACAGTCAGAAACTACTGCAACAAATATCAAAATCATCCAAAATTTTAATCCCTTGATAAAAATACATTAAATAATAAAGTACACTCTGCGAATTTCTGCTCATTATATAACGTAAGGCATAAGTATACATGTAGGGGTAGTTATTAAGAAATGTAAAAATATTTATTTTGTCAAAATGTTTTACCTGAAAAATTAAGGTTTTTATTTGTTACTGTTTAAAATATCCGTCTTAAAGACGTTTTAATGGTGCATTTATAATGACAAATAATTTATATAGTTCAAAATTTACAAATTAACACTAAATTCTAAAATATATCTTTTTTTTACTCCAACTTTGGTCATTTTGATGACAAATTACATTTTACAGAATCGAATGCCACGGCAAATAAGAATTGATGAAAATAATATTTCATTGAGAGTGATCCCATAAATTTTATATGGACATAGTTTAGTTTTTTATATACGTTATAAATACTTAATACACATAGATTGCTAGTAATTTTGTGAATTCAATGCTACACCTTCTCTTACCATTTATATATTTTAAGCGAGTTTTTTGCACAAAACATATTGTTATTGAATGTTTATCAGTGGAAATAATTGCTCCAAATTTGCTACAATCAATTTTAAAGTAATTAAACGACTAGGCATTATTATTACAGCATGGGACGTACTTATTGCTTCTTTAGTATCGTAATCCTACTAACATTATAAATGCGAAGTCTGTGTGTGTGTGTATGTTTGTTACCACTCAGCTCCATAACGTCTGAACGGATTTCGATGAAATTTGGTATGTAGGTAATTAAGGTCCTGGAATAGGACATATGATACTTTTTATCCCAGAAAATTGTACGGGTCCTGTGCAATAATAACAAAACCTAATTCTGCAACTGCTGGGAACTTGATCGAACTCAGCTCAATAACAGCTGAACGGATTTTGATGAAATTTGGTATGCATGTACTTTAGATCCTGGAATAAGACAAAGAATACTTTTTATCCCGGGAAATTTTACGTTTTTGTGGAATAACAACAAAACCTAATTCTGCAACGGCTGGGAACGTGACCAAAATATTGTTTTTCTCTGGTGTCAGAGTTTATCAGGCCACCCAAGGACCTCTGAAATGCCTTAACGACTACTATCAATTGATAACCACCGGGACCTAATATTTAACGTAACCTCCGAAGCCCGGAAGCGCTCTGATGTTATGCCACTAAATGGTCACTCATCCAAATGTGTGCCGCTGGGAATGTTGCTTAACTTTGGTAATCGATTAAGATACCTCAGCCAAGCGCAAAAAGTAGTAACAAGGTGCACACTTATTTATAAAGCTACAACTTGATGAAACTCACGTTTTTATTTTCATACATCGATCACAGAAAGCGGAAATGTGGTAACTACGCGATAATTGCAGAGATACGCTCCAGAAACAATACCCTACTTCTTGGCTATCGGGTAAAAAATGTTTCCTTCCTTTTGGGTTGCCGTAACCAGTTAAAAACTTAGGCCAACATAGTATAATTTTATAATTCTGTTTTCACATAAATGAATTGTCTTTTCTCAATTTATTAATTATTGTATCACTGTTAAACTCTATTGTACCCGGGCGAAGCCGGGCCGGTTCGCTAGTAATTTTATATTTGTAGAAAACATACACAAACGAAACTCGGGGGAAGAAGTACTA
>NQII01001041.1:0-12433 GCA_002778355.1 Clitarchus hookeri
CTACCTGTCCGCCGTGAACGCCGTGGGTGCCGGCAAGCCCAGCGCCATCGTCACCGGCACCACCAAGGGCGGAGGTAACGACGCCTGATAAGGGCTGTTCGCGATCAAGTGAGCACTTTTTAAATCAACCTTAGAAAAAAGTCGTTCTGCCCTTGCTTACGTGTACACTGAAGATCCAAAAAAACTGGTAAACCTGCCTAATATCGTGTAGGGCCCCCGCGAGCATGCAGAAATGCTGCAAGACGACGTGGCATGGACTCGACTAATGTCTGAAGGTATGCAGGAGGCAATTCACACCATGAATCCTGCAGGGCAGTCCACAAATCCATAGGAGTGCGAGGCGGTGGAGATCTCTTCTGAACAGCACGTTGCAAGGCATCCCAGATATGCTCAATAATGTTCATGTCTGGTGATTTAGGTGGCCAATGGAAGTGTCTAAAGTCAGAAGAGTGTTCCTGGAGCCACTCGGTAGCAACTCTCGACGTGTGGGGTGTCGCATTGTCCTGCTGGAATTGTCCACGTCCGTCGGAATGCACAATGGACATGAATGGGTGCAGGTGATCGGACAGGATGCTTACGTATCTGTCACCTGTCAGAGTCGTATCTAGACGTATCAGGGGTCCCATTTCACGCCAACTGCACACGCCCCATACCATGACAGAGCCTCCACCAGCTTGAACAGTCCCCTGTTGACATGTAGGGTCCATGGATTCATGAGGATGTCTCCATACCCGTACACGTCCATCCGCCCGATACAATTGGAAACGAGACTCGTCAGACCAGGCAACGTGTTTCCAGTCATCAACAGTCCAATGGCGGTGTTGGCGGGCCCAGGCGAGGCGTAAAGCTTTGTGTCGTGCAGTCAACAACGGTACACGAGTGGGCCTTCGGCTCCGAAAGCCCATATCAATGATGGTCCGTTGAATAGTTCGCACGCTGGCACTTGTTGATGCCCCAGCATTGAAATCTGCGCCAATTTGAGAAAGGGTTGCACATCTATCACGTTTAATGATTCTCGTCAGTCGTCGTTTGTCCCATTCTTTCACGATTTTTTTCCGGCCGCAGCGATGTCGAAGATTTGATGTTTTACCGGATTCCCGATATTCACGGTACACTCGTGAAATGGTCGTACGCGAACATCCAAATGTTATCGCTACCTCGGAGATGCTATGTCCCATCTCTCGTGCGCCGACTATAACACCACGTTCAAACTCACTTGAATCTTGATAACCTGCCATTGTAGCAACAGTAACCGACTAGCAACTTTTTCAGACGCTTTTTGTCTTATATAGGCGTTGCCGACCGCATCGCGTTACTCTGATTGGTTCCATACCTCTCTTATTTGCATACGCACGCCTATGCCAGTTTTTTTTTTTTTTTTTTTTTCCCCCTCCTTTTCAGTGTATTTTAACGGGCGCACTAGGTAACATGCGACCAGTAAAGATGGTAATGACGGAGGGAAAGTAGTTCAATATCTTCACGTCGAATAAAAAGTGTTAGGTAACAATTTGTGATAACCTAAATTATTTATCCGCTCCCTGTTTTTTTAATGCGCAGAGTGGGTTAAAAACGACTAAAAATTGTAAAAAATTTGCTGTTTAGAAATTTCACAGTTTCACTTGACCGACGCATAAATAAAGTGACGAGGCCCATAGCAATGCTAATTTTTCATATGACGGAAGAATACACAACGTGCATACAAGTAGATCTTAAGCGGGGTTTTTAAAAGTGCCCAGTTTACCGTGAATAGCCTATACTAAGTTTACTATGGCAGTGTCTCAATTGGCCCAGAGAGCGCTCTCTCGTGCTCTCGCTCTCGCGACTACGTCATTATGACGTTAGAGAGAACACACACTGGTCGTCTCAATTCGTCGGAGAGAGCGCGAAAGAGCGAGAGCACGAAGTTTTATACTCGCTGGCGCTCTCTCCAACTCTCTAACCGTACGCCATATTTGTTTACATNAAGAGCGAGAGCACGAAGTTTTATACTCGCTGGCGCTCTCTCCAACTCTCTAACCGTACGCCATATTTGTTTACATTGTTTCCATAACATTAGAGTAACTTTCTAGGTTAAAATCAAGTAAATAAATAATAACGTATTATACATATAATATAAATAAATATAGTTATATATTTTAAAATATGTGTAACAAAAACATTAGTATTTAATGTGCTAACAATTATTCCTGTAGTGTGAATTTTTTGGACATATATAAATTACTTCCAATAGCTATGAGCGTGATTTTAGCTCAAGACGGCTTCGCGCCTTTTTGGCACCAGCTGTCTGCGTGACCGAGAGAGTGGTTGTCCCAATTTCATAGAGCGAGAGCGTGAGAGAGCGCGAAGCAGTGCTCTCCAGGTTGTGCGAAATAATGATCTCTAGAAAGAATATACTTTAAATTGAGACACGGCCTATAGCTGGTTCACGGTAAACTGAGTGAGTACTTCTAAAATCAACCTACGAAAAAAAAAATCACTGCCCTAAACAGCATACTTTTTAACGGATACGCTGACTGGCATGTTGCCAATTAAGTTGGTGGCGAATTACGGAAAGTAGTTCCAAATTCTAATGTATCCAAAGCGTTATTTTTATTTTTGTGGCCACTGAATTTATTTTACTGTTTCAACAGTTTATTCTGACAATTCTGTAGGTAAGTTCTAAGTCAGTGTCGGGGACATGGGCAGAAAGACGAAAATGTTGCTTCCTCAGATGAGTCCGGACATTCTTCTTTTCTCCTGGCACGGGATGCTGATTCGTTACTGGCGATTCAGTTCACAAAATCAGCAAGGCATCACATGTCTTATTTGTCAATCAGTAAATNGATGCTGATTCGTTACTGGCGATTCAGTTCACAAAATCAGCAAGGCATCACATGTCTTATTTGTCAATCAGTAAATTTGTTTATTAACTTCGTAAATGTTGATTCAGTGGTATATTTTACTTGGATTTCTGACAGGCCAGATTTGAAAAATCGTAACTTTGACATGTTTAATTGGCTTTCAAATTCAATCTGAGCAAACATAATTAAGATTTCAAATCACGCATTTTTGTGATGTAACAAGAGGCCAAACCATTCGAATTTGGGACTCGACAATCTTTTATTCGCAAATGGCCAGCGCTGTCTATACTACATATTCCTTCCACTAAAGCCATTATCTGCTGTGTCCCTTCATAGCGCGGTCTATAAGACATGCCTGCACTGATGGAGTTGAAAAACTTGCCTATCAACCAACAAAGTTTATTGGCTCGAGTTCATTGTTTTCTCATAATTACTAGTAGGCTTAAACTTAAGAGTCCGGACATTTTACTTAATTGGTGGGCCTTATATTTATTTATTTTTTACCCAGTCTAATGGAAAATTACTCTTTCCGGGTTCAGAACAGAAATTTGTTTTTCTTTCTTCCATACTGCGGAAGGCAATGATGAACCACAAACACCATCCCGAAGTTCATAGGCATATCGCGGATTTAACCCATGTGGCATGCCTAGTATTAAGAATATAGGATATTACTGTTATAAGCTTAGATGTCTTTGCCAACTTCGATACAATACATTCTGGAGCACACCTTCATTCATGACACACATTCATTCAAGGCCCGTTTTCATTCTGACGGAATACTTTTAGTCAAGAGAAAATGATCTTTCATATGGACACAACTTCAATGAACACCTTCATTCTTGTGCATGTCTTCATTCCATACACACTTTCAGTTTACTCTGAATTAACACTTTCATTCCGGGTTCACCTTCATTTCTAGACACCTTCTGTCAAAAGTAATGCCTCCATTACTGGGCACGCCTTCTTTCAAGGACATGCCTTCATTTATGGGTATACCTTCATTCTAGGCAACCTTTATTTCTAGACACCCTCTGTGAAGAGTGAAACCTTCACTCATGTGTACAACTTTATTGATGGTTACACCTTAATTCATGGGCACACCTTCATTGTAGGTACACTTTCATTCATAGTACACCTTCACATGGGAACATCTTCATTCATGGGAACGCCTTCTTTGATGGCAACTTTATTTATGGTGGACACCTTGAGTACCGTGTTGTACATCGTGCTGCGGTGACGGTCGCTTTGCAGCGCCGCGGGTGCCACTGCAGGAGGACCTGCTGATGGTGAACTCGACGTCGGCGACGCTGTTCCTGGACGCGTGGCCGGACGGCGGCTGCCCCATCCAGTACTTCGCGGTGGAGTACCGCCTGCGCGGCATGAGCGAGTGGACGCCGGTGTCGGAGAGCGCCCAGCAGCCCGAGCTGCTGGTGCCCGACCTCATGCCCGGCACGCGGTACTCTCTGCGGGTCACCGCGCACAACGAGGCCGGCTCCAGCCAGCACGAGTTCGACTTCGCCACCAGGACCTACACCGGAGGTGGGCACGGTCAACGTTCATTCTACTCACGTTGGGGACAGAACTAGCGAGAGCTTGGCATATACTCACGTTGGGAATAAAACGATTTTCCTTACGAAAGAGCTTTGCATAGGCAAAATTTCCGCCGCTAGGTGCGCAATGTTCCAGAGAGGTCACTTTTAATTAAAATTTTAAGCTACGGAATAATAAAAGAGAAATAATTTTTATTAGTTACGTAGTTATTTTATATATGATTTATGATTGTTGCAACTATTTGGTTTCCTTACGTATAAAATAGAGACAATCCGGTACACATGTAATACTCTAGCACTTGCCTAGTGGCGAAAAATTTTAGTAGCCAAAATAAAAGCATTGAGCTTCCCAACCTGAGTAAAATAAACTTTAGCACAATTAAGGGGTATCAGACGCCGCCATCTTGGATTTTCAATATTATTCCCGTAAGTGCCATTTAAAAATGTTTAAAGAAATTTCTTGCACCACACTGCATAACTAAAAGATTATAAAGCTTTATTCAACTATTGCATCTCTACTGAATTTTTTTAAATTTTTTACTAGTGTCTGCTGGCGAAAAATAAGTAAATTTTTCTCATGNATCTTGGATTTTCAATATTATTCCCGTAAGTGCCATTTAAAAATGTTTAAAGAAATTTCTTGCACCACACTGCATACTAAAAGATTATAAAGCTTTATTCAACTATTGCATCTCTACTGAATTTTTTTAAATTTTTTACTAGTGTCTGCTGGCGAAAAATAAGTAAATTTTTCTCACGGGCATTTACAGAAATCATACTACAAGAGTAGTCAAGCAATACGTGTTTTAGAACATGCGCCAAAAATGAAATACAAAATCTGTAATGCAAGTTACGGTGAAAATACCGTAAATCCAAGATGGCGGGGACTGATCCCCCTTAAGGTAACTTCTACTACAGGTTGGGAAGATCAATGTTAAAATTTGGCACCGGGAAAATTTTCGCCACTAGGTAAGCGCTAGTGTCGCATCTGGTTTTTACTCTATTATCTACGTTAAAAATCAGGATAACTGCAACAATCATAATTAAAATTAAAATAACTTTGTGATTAAGTAAAATCGTTCTCTTTTGTTATTTACGTAGCAAAGAATTTTAACTAAAAGTTACCTTTTGGATCACTGCGCACCTAGCAGCGTAAATTTCCCCTATGCCAAACTCTCCCATAAGAAATCTCGTTTTGTTCCTAACCGAAGTAGAATAAACCTTCACACAGTCCTTCTTTCTCCTTCCTCCCGACCCTGTCAACGGCATCTGTTGCCTACGCGGTCCGAGTTGCATTCCCGGTGGTGGGCTCTATCCAGCATAGACTAAAGATGAGGTAGACCGATCTCTCTGGCTGCGCACAACCAGTCTCCGTGTCCCAACACTGAACTGCTTTACTGCCAATACGACCAGCAGTAGCGGTGGGGATTGGATTTGAGGTAAGAACACAGTTTAGTAAACAAGTGCTTTTAGATGTTTGTATACTTCCTCTGACCAATTTGGAATGCAGTTTGATTAAATTAAAATTGTTGAAAGTATTATATTCACGTGAAAACGCTTGTCGTTAGAAAATTAAGGTATAAGCAAACAAGTTCATCACTGTTACCCATGTGACTCTTACAGTTGTATTCCTTTGGGGTAGGTCAATGTTGGCGACATGCGCAGAAGACGAATATGCGGTCTACCTCATGTTTAGTCTATGGCTCTATCCCAACGTTGCCTTTAGCAGCGGTTGCCAACTGACTGTTTGTAAAATTTATGTATTCAGATTATAATATTTCCGTATTGTAGCCAGAAATTCCATACATAAATAAAAAAATTATCACAAATAAAAATCTTTCTGGTTTTCTTGGGTCATTACCACCTCTCCCTTTGCATTCCACCGCTGCTCCCTTCGCACCTCATCTCACTTTACCTCCACGGGTGCTCAAGAACTCTCTACTGAACCACCTACCGAACCTCTCAAAACCCATTCCTCAACCAACCCAAACGCCTATTTCTCTGCACTTTAATCAGAGCATCGCTAATGTAGCACCAGAGTGTAACGACTACAGTGCGTAGTAGGTGCACGATTCATCTAATGTTTTTTTCAATAATCCCTCGAAAAGATATCCCTGCCCGTCAAATTTACAATAACGCTTGCAGATAATTACGAAGCACAGCCATATTATTAGGATCTTACTAAAACTACAATTTTTAAATTGATGGCCACTGAAATCTGTTGCGTTTTTTTTTCATGCGCGGTGTTAGAACGTGCTTTTTAATTAAAATTAAAATTTCCAAAAATTTCTCAGGACTTACTCGGTTCTTTGGAATATTATTTTTTATGTGGTATAAGTAATAACATGATATGAGCTAAGAAGAAGCTAAGCATGTAAATATTCAATCAACAGTGAAAGAAAAACGATACCAAATGGCGCAACGTGATAGGGCTATGAATACTAACTATTCATGTATTTTTATTGGTGCTACGCAAAATTTGTGTGCTGGTTTGGAAGTGCCTGTGTCTAGTACGAACTTGAGCTTATTGATTCTCATTAGGACTATGTTTCTGGCCCTTGTGACAATTTATATATATTTATGTTTTAACGAAATATATTTTATTTATTAGTCAGTTTTAATTTGGTTAATATTAACATAGTTTCACGTAGAGTACTTTTTGGGTAAATTCTGTGATATTTATGTATATATTAAGTAAATCCTAAAAATGTTACTAAAACGAAACAAAAGTTAAGATGTGATATTTGTAATATTTTAATCATTTTTATGTTGCACTACAAAGTATTAAATATCAAATAAAATGTAATATAGTTGTTCCAGTTTTCTTACATATTTGTCTCCCTTAAAAGTTCTCGTATGCCTGTCACATTTTTGTCGTGTTAAATAACTGCAAAGTAATGTTGAACGCGATAATTTCTTATTAATTATAATGTATGCTTGTAGAGGAAAATAACTTTAGCTCGGCGTTTGTTTTTTTTCTGTTTTTCAGATATTCATTTATCCGATTTGGTTCCCGAGCCAACCGAAGATGAAAGTGACATATACACACATCTCGGCATGATCATCCCAGTTACTTCCGGCATTGTTTGCACCGTTGCTGTGATGATCTGCGTGTGCATCGTCGTGCAAAGAAGGTGAGATTTCAAAACTTTGTATCTGGAAAAATGAGAACTTGAATATAGTTTTCCTTTGTTGATTAATTTAGTTACCGGACGAACATCCTAAGTATAAACGTTCTCTAACTATCGGCATCCTGTTCTCGTTTTACAAATTCACTTATCTGCATTATCAAAATGCACTTTAAAAAATACGCATCTTAAAGCTCAGTATAAAAAAGGTAAATTAATCTTTCAGCACATGTCTAATAAAAGAGTTACGAATCAAAGCCCGAAACAATTTCAAGGAATTATACATTACCTTTGAGTTATTTTACTTCCAAAAATTAATTTTCTTTTGACATAAATAAAAGTTAGTTTATGCAAATAAAATTGTTTCTAAATTCCAAACTGCCGTCACAAGAGTGTGCCTTGAAGCCTACTCTGTTATGGCCAGCGGAATCATCAGACATTATCTCCAATTGAAAATCTGGGGGATGCTATTGGCGGCTCTATCGCGAATCCACCCCTGCCACGAAATTCGCAGGAACTGCGAGTAAATATTCAAGCTGCATTTGCAACTCCATGCCTCGATCATGGCGGCCCAACGTCATACTGAAAGTCGCAGGCTATGAGTTGTGCTATAAATATTGCTCGTACCAGTCCCAATTTGCAATAATTTCTTGTTCTTGGTGACTCTTACCTTCCTCCCGAATAGCATTGCCATCTAAAACTTCATTTTGGGTATAATCAATCTAGGTTATATTAAAATGCAATTATTTTTATACCAAAGCACGAGCCTGTTGGAAAACCAAGCATTGACTTGGACATCACTGTTTCAAACACGCGATGTTGACAGCTCTGCGGCAATTCGTGAATTAACGTTAGAGACCTGCGCAGAAGGCAAAAATCAGCCTGCCTTTAGTTAGTCTACGAGCAAATGGCAACAATAAACCTCTATAAACAATTAAGGCAAAGAATAATAAACTTCTGTATTAATTTATTTCCATTTGAACTTTTTTTTAACAATTACAGAAAGCGTTATTACAGAAAGCGTATTTTGTTAGATGAACAATATTAATTTTGTTGCTTTTCAAATCTTGTTTAGTCAACAAAATATTTTGTTGGGGCAACTTTTTTTTTTAGCCCTATACAAACAAGTACNATGAACAATATTAATTTTGTTGCTTTTCAAATCTTGTTTAGTCAACAAAATATTTTGTTGGGGCAACTTTTTTTTTAGCCCTGTACAAACAAGTGCGATTATAGAAAATTTACATTTTACGAGTTGTTTAAAATTTTTGTGNTACAAACAAGTACGATTATAGAAAATTTACATTTTACGAGTTGTTTAAAATTTTTGTGCTGGATTTTAATTGTGTTTTATCTGCTAGTTGTAAAAATTCGAGAATATATTTATATTTTATCATTACTTTACTGCCCTTGGGCAAGCATGAAATAACACACAGTTCAAATTAGATACAAAGGTATTAAACTACTAGTTAATTGTAAATTTTCTATAGCCAAACATTTTCAATAATGCCTCTGAAACTGAAATTATGACCCAAAAACGAAGAATTCCTGAAAAAGGGGTGAAGTCGAGCCTTAATATAAAACCCAAGAGGAGGAAGATGGGTTGGACTCATGCTCTTTGTTAAAAGCTGTTCGTGGTAAACTGAACACTTTTGAAAACCCTGCTTAAGATATAGACGTATTCAAATTTTGTATTCTTCCGCAACATAAAAATCAACATTTCAATGGGGCTGATCACTTTATTCATGCACCGGTCAAGTGAAACAGAATAATTATTAGGAAAGTAAATTTTTTAAAATGTTACCATTTCTTACACGTATACGTATTTAAAAAAAATGTAAAGTAAAAGAAATAATTTCAGTATTCACAAATGTTTACTTACCATGTTTTATTCAAAGTTAAAAAATTGGATCTACTTGTTCTGTGTCGTTAACGTCCGTACTGTCCGTACGCCAGTCAGTGCGGCCGTTAAAATAAATGCAGATAGGGACAGTAACATTTTTTCAAAGGTCGATTTCGAAAGTTGTGAGTTGACCGTGAACAGCATGTGATGGTATGTAGAGGCGAGGAAGCACAGCTGCTGGTGAGGTGATGTTGGCAGCGTCGTGTGTCGGGCAGGCACTACGCCGGCTTCAAGGGCCGCAGCCCCGGGTACGGCTCCAAGTCGCTGGCTGACCTGGAGAACAAGATGAACTCCAACCAGCAGGAGACGGAGCACCACGGCCAGCCGGGGCAGGTGTACTCGCCGTCCCCGGCCAGGAAGGGCGACTCCTCGCTCAGCGCGCAGAAGGGCAGCGACACTTCTGGTGAGACCCCTACCTCTCTCTCTCTCTCTCTCTCTCTCTCTATCTCGGCCAGGCCGGCTTCCATTCCCCAGTCAGTCCGAGCAGCCACAGCAGGGAGGGTTTCTTCAGGGTATTTAATTTTCCCTGGCCGAAGCGTTCACTCGTCGACCCGCACTGGTACCACATTTGAGGTTAGTTCAGGAGCGATGGGCATGTATGAATCCCGTCTCGACAGCTTGTCACCTGGGTGAATGTTAACCCCACACGAGTGCATTCTCATCACAGTATTTATTTATTACCTCCAGTATTCAACATTATAAGATACTAATAAATGCTTTTTTTTCAGGGATGTCGTCAATTNGTATTTATTTATTACCTCCAGTATTCAACATTATAAGATACTAATAAATGCTTTTTTTTCAGGGATGTCGTCAATCATGATAAATCACCAAACATAATCATTACCATCATCAAAATCGCCATTACTATCACCATCGCTATCATCGCCAACGGGTTCGATTCCTTGCGGGGTCACTCCCGGATTTTCGCATGTAGAAATCGTGCAGGACGATCCAGCTGGTCGGTGGGTTTTCTCGAGGATCTCCCGTCTACCTCGCCCTTGCACTCCGGCACTGCTCAATGCTCACTTCACTTCACTCTCATCGGCTCTCAATACCATGATGTTAAGAGCTGCCCAAATATCTCTCCTTTACTCTCCTCACGAGAGAGTCGAATACGTACGGAATTCACAACTTTTTATATTATCATTATTATGATTTTCAGCACGATAGGGGCCGCGGTGGCTGAGCGGTTAGCCTGCTCACCTCCCACCAAGGCGAACTGGGTTCAATCCCCGGCCGGGTCACTCCTGGATTTTCTCATGTGGTAATCGTGCGGGACGATGCCGCTGGTCGGCGGGCATTCTCGGGGATTTCCCGTTTTCCCCGTTCCTTCATTCCGGCGCTGCTTCATACTCATCTTAATTCCCCTCATCGGCTCTCAAGACATCTATGTTAAGAGCCGCCCAAATCTCTTCACTCAATCAGCATGATATGGGGTATTATTTCCATTGCGGTTTAGAAAGTTTACCAACTTTTGTTAATAGCGAACCACTGCTCCACCTCATTCAGTACATTGTGAAATTAACAGCACAAACTAAGACGAATGTGCCCTGCGTGTAATATTTTGGAGTTACATACAGTCTGTTCGCAGTTTCTTCACTTTTTTAATCAAACCTTTGAAAAATCACGTAACGTATGACGTGTTTGATTGTTCACAAAACATTTCATATATCACAAGCGTTTTATGCTTCTGTTAAAGTAAAAGGACCTTATTTTTGGTTAAATTGAACTTTTATTTATTCTATTTACAAATTATAATATTTCAGTTATAATTTATGTAAATAAAAACACAGAGAAAATAGTTGTGTTGGTAATGTCTGGTAATAAATAGTTCTTAAAATAATAAATAGTTCTGCAAAATTATATTAAATTTGGTGCATACGAATAAGGTGAATTGTACATTTGATGTAATTTTCTACACCCAGTTAATCTTTCTTTTCATGAGGCGAAAGGATGCCCTAGAAGTAAAACTTTAGCAGGGCTTCAGAAAAGTTGGAAGGAACCGTGAATGGTCTATAATTTTTTATAATCTGTTCATGGCAAAGTGAGCCCTTTAGAAATCAGCCTCTGGTAAAAGTCACTGCCGCTACCTTCGTGTATTTAACGCGTACAATGACTGGCGCGCATCCTGTCACGTTGCTAACGACGGACGGAAAGTAGTTCCATACATTAACGATGAATTAGACATTTTAGGTAAACATTTGTGATTACTGCAATAATTCCTTCTGCTTTTTATTTTTGTTTAATGCATATAAGCGGAAGAATTAGCAAGTTTGCAAAATAATTACTTTCCTAGTAATTTCACAGTTTCTCTCGCCCTCCGCATGAATAACGTGATCAGGCTAGTGTAAGAATACACAGCGTGAACATAAATAGATCTTAAGCAGGAGGTCCGCAGTAGTGTAGTGTTTAGAATACTCGCCTCACACCTAGACGAACCGGGCTAGGTGTTCCAGCGGTATCGCCCCGGATTTTCACATGTGGGAACCGTGCCGGACGATGCCGCTGGTCGGCGGATTTTCTCGCGGATCTCCAGTCTCTCCCGCCTTTACATTCTTACGCCGTTCCACACTCACCTCACTTCGCCCTCATCGGTTCTCAAGACCACAATGTTAAGATCCGCTCAAATCTCTTCACTTCACTTCTTAAGCAGGGTTTCCAAAAGTGCTCAGTTTACCGTGAACAACATTTATATAATGGTTACCGTAGTAATGGAACAGGGAGTGGAGTGAGAGAAGTGTATGTGTGTGTGTGCGTGCGGTGCGCAGGACCGGAGTACGAGATCTACCCGTACGCGACGTTCAGTTTGCCCGGCATGGAGAAAGCGGCGAGCGCCAAGACGATGGACTACTCCATCCAGTTCCAGACGTTCAGCCAGCACGAGTGCTACGCGGAGCAGCCGCCGCCGCGCCACGCCGCCTCCGCCACCGCCACCGCAAGCGCCAAGTCGTCCTACTCGCACGCGAGGGCGGCGCCGCCCCCGCACCTCCGCCTCCACCACCGCCGCCT